>VZTQ01013743.1:320285-404177 GCA_013400755.1 Pelecanoides urinatrix
TCCTTCCTTCCTTCCCTCCTTCCCTCCTTCCTCACTTTCATTGTGAGCCACTTTCAACCTCTAACTCCCTCCAACAGAAATTCATTCGCATAATTTAAAAAGTATTCAGACGCTCGCTATTCAGGCCACAGAGTCAGCATCTGTGAAGGCAAATGTTTCCAAACGCCTAAATAATGTCCCCTACTAATCTGAGTTGCACTTGAAGAAGTACTTTCATTAGATCAGGCATCTACTCTTGTCCGAGTCTAACTTTCTTCTTAAACTACTTCTTGGAGGAAAATGAGGTCTAATTAAATGGCGGTACTCATAATGAACGTCTAGAAATCTTAACTTCACGCTTAGTACCTGAAATATATTACACACCTGGCATGCGCTCCCAAGCTTACTGGTTCTTTAACCCCATTTTGCAGGAGAGCAACCAACGATCACCCTCTTCCCCCTTAGCTCTGAGCCTGAATTACTGCTCAGAGCCAACCTCTACCTGACTACGGGTTTCTACCTACAGACTGCCAACTGCTTGCTTTTCATATCCCTGCCCTTGAGTATTAAATATACCCCCAAACGAGGGTCCCCTCAGCAGTGCTTCATGTGTATTCATGATGTATTTTTATTATGTCATCTCCAAGGCTGAAAAAAGGAGCGATAGATCTTCATTGACTCATCAAGGTCTAGGTTTTGTCCTTGCTGATTCCCTAAAATAAATACAAAACTCCCTGCTTAGTCTCTTGTCTTGTATTTTCCATTCTAGCAGTTTCTCTTACATTTTCATTCCCATATTTCCTTTTTTTTTAAATTTCACTATTTTTCTTAAGAAAGAAAATATTAGAAAGGGAGTAAATTAAGATGTATGTGTCCAGTCCCTCAGTAAATACCTAAAGGAAGTTCTCTGGAGAATCACAAGACAATATGGGCCCCAGTGCAATGGAACAGGAGTAAGTACATTTTTCATCGCGTTTATTTAAAAAATGGACAATTCCATATTCAAAATTCTTCCTTCTCCAGGATGACAGAAGACTGGTAAGGAAGAGAAATAACTACAGAATAGAAGCATTCACATTCTCTGCAAGGTCCTTGCATCCCTCCTAAATTTTTTAGACTAATCTGCAGCCCTCGGGTCCTTTCAGATCCCTACTGATAATTAATGCCCAAATAAACAAGGCAGCAAAAAGTCCACTTCCCTTTGCAGCCTGCCAGAAAAACGAAACCCGTTCAAACAGATACCAGCACAGCCACAGCGCTCTTCCCATTGACGTCTAACAAGTTTAGTTTTTGCAAAATATAGCAGTAAATACTGCCAAACTCCTAGAAAATATTCCAAGTAATAAAAATGAAGTAGTCTCTCTAAACATTTAAATAATTCAAAGAGGAAACATTACCTTACGGCCAATTCCCTTTCTACAGCCCAGTTTCCCAGACTCACTAGGAGTTGTTCCTACAGCCCAAGAGACGGTAGCTCGTCTCCATGTGCAAACTCACCACCTGCTATTCAATTTCTTATGAGCAGAGCCTAAACTACGACTCTCACTGAAAAACTCAAAAAAGAAATTTTAACTTTACACAATTCTTTTTATCCTACCAAGATAATTGCTCTGTTAGTACGGTTAATCTGGGAGATGTTTGCTGCCAATCAGAAGCTATGCTGGAGGTAGTGCTCACCTGTTTACGTTCTTCGGAATTTAGTAGAAGGTAGCGTGGATCAAATACTATTTTGTGTAACTCTTTTTCCCACGTAGAAAATGCTGAAACCTGTGAAGTACACAAACACAGTTGCATTAAGGAATTTTAATAAGGATGTGAAAGAAGAAAATGTTCCAAGGTGACGCAAAAGAGTAGTTCAGAAAGCTAATGAACCCTCTAAAGGATGCCTCAGAGCGGTTGGAAGTTGAATTTTAATCTGGTTCTGGCAACGCTCTGGTCGCCCCCACACCATTAGTATTGATTTGCTCTAGGACATCTCAGTGAGTATCTGGGAGACGCTCATTCCACATTTTTGAAGGAAAGAATCTGCAGCAGGAAGGAAAATGCCATTTTATTACCCCCTTTGAACAACAGAAGCACCAATTTTCATTTACGCAATTATCTCAGCTTTAACTCCCTTCCTCTCCAAAACTTGAATTATAACCCAAATGAGGTTGCCAGTGCACGCGCACACTGGAGAACTAAGAGTGAACATCTTCAAAGCACCATGTTTCTGCAGTAAACGTCCCGCTTCCCTCCAACAGCGCGGCTGTCACATCTCCTCCATTTCGAGGCTTCTCCCCTTTTCCGCTGAATCCAGCTCTCCGGAGTGGGACCCCGGGCGTCCGCCCAAGCCCCGTGCATCACTCGCGTTCCTGCAGCCACATCAAATGAGGATGCCGCGCTCCTGCAGAAGTTCTTCCATCTTCTCCGAAACCTCTGTACGGGGAGCGGGCTGCAAGGACCACCACGAACCTGAGCAGGTCCCTCACCCGCCCAGTCCCCTTTGCCCGGGGCTTTCACAAAGTGACAGCCTGCAATCCCCAGCCCGATTTCGGTACCTTGTACAACATCACTGTTAATTAGTTTGTTACCGAAAACTCTGGAGTACCATAAAATATTCTAATCACTCCATCTAATTACAAAGAAGAGTAAATTCACTAAAAAATTAAGTGTGTGAGGTATAATTAAAATGGAGTCATTAACGCTCCAGCAGGAAAGCTGTGATGAAGCAAAGTGGGTTCAAACGGGCTGGGGTTCTGTCAGAGCGGTTGGCACTGGACGCTGGGAAACGGCGAGGTCCAGGCCAGCCCGCGGGACGCGCCGCGATCCGGGGCTGCCTCCGCCCCGCGCCCTCTTCTCGCAGCTTGCGGTTCGCCCTGCGCGCCCAGGCGGGTGCCGAAGTCCCGAGGTTTGGGGATTCCCCCCCTTCAGAAGGATCAGCAGCAGGAATCCTTTTCTTCAGGATGTCTTTTTCTACCCTCTCTGGGACATCAGCTTTGTTCCCAGTACGAAGGCCAGTTTGAACTCAAAGCTAATTAAGCTCAGCCTAATTTATCATCATTCCTGTTTATGATTTTTTTGTTTAGTAATTATTACATTTCACATACTGCAGACATATACCTAAAATAAATGTTGACTACTGATATTTACAATTTAATTCTAGCTACATGTGTCATACGCTGTTCAGGATACTCATTTTGGAGCTCTGCAAATGCATATAAAATATCAACCTTCTGACTAACCTCCCAACGTGTATCGTATTGTGGTCTTCTTCCCTCCCATGGGACATTCAGGCAAGGAACACGTGCACCGGGGATGGTGGGGGTGGCACCTCTCCCCAGAATAAATAATGACTTCTGTGGCCTGGTATCACCACAGACGAAAAGGAGAAGAGACATCTGAGCTTGTCGTGGGTTTCCAGTTCTCAAATCCTGCTCTTAACCAGAGTGCAAAGTACAGGGAAAAAACTCACAAAAATTCAACTTACTGAGTTTGAGCAGTATGTTTAGAAGCAAAAGGACATCTATCTGAATAGCTGATTTTATTTTTAATTCACTTTGGAAGCCCAGCAACGATGGTAGGTTGCAATTTTGGCTTTGACTCAAAGATTATTAACTTAACTGTTAACTTATTAAAGTGCCTGATATTTTCAGCAGACGCATTTACCATCATCAGCAAAGGATTCCCAGCTTTCAGGAGATGTTCTGGTAGGGAACGATGTCCACCCCGGACACAAGCTACCGAAACACGCAAAAACCAGCAAGGATGGAGTGGCAAAGGGCTGAGAGGAGGCACCCGGGGCGGCAGCGGCAAGGACCACCCTGCGCCCGAGCCCCCTCCCGCATCATCACCTGCATCCCAAACCAACCAGCAACCCCCCCTGAAAGATATTAAAAAGTGGGATTCAGTCGCTTGTCCTTCTAGAAAGGGGCTCTGTGGGTCTGAAAAACAGGCTGGGGGAAAAACAAAAAACCAAACCTGTTTAGTTGGGTTTTTTACTTCATTTTTTAAGATAACGCTGAGGCTGCAAGAATTGTTTTGAGATGGGAAGGTGGGGATTAGGACCCCACAAACCCCCCTTTTTTCCCCCAATATTAAGAAGGTAAAATCTTGAGAAAAAATACCATTTGCAATCCTTTAAAAAAGTCTTGTTTCACTGACAGCAACCCAGCAAAGAGAAGACTTTCCTAGAAACGCAGACTGTAAAACGTGGGTATTTTGATGCCGTGGCTGTGAGGGAGCCAGGAAGAGGCTTGAATTTTCCCCTTTCCCTCAGGATTTTGTGGAAATCTTTAAACTTCCAGGAGGATATCAGAGATTACATTTTTACATTGGAAAACATGCCATAGACTTAAGAATAGTGCCATTGTCTTGGAGCTACACCAAAAATCACATATATTTTTAAAATGTTAGAATAAATATTCTTCTGTTGACATAATTTACATAGGAAGATTTAGAACTACATTGAAGAACTCCATCTAGTTCAAGCTCTTTGTAATGCCATCAAGTAACTTCTTGAGAAATAATAGCATTACGAGAAAAATGGCAGGAGATATTCATTAAATAATTAGTTTAAAATAACACTAATGGCCTCACTGCATTTCAAGCAATGCCAACCAAGTGGTGCTAACCAGCGGCTTGTCTAGACATTTAAAAAATGCTCAGGGCAAAAGCAAAGTAACCTATTATACACACATTTTCAACTAATAGCAAACCCAAACAGTTAATTTCCTGAATTTCTCATTTTTATGAGCAAGTCTGACTCTTACACTGGAAACACTTGAGGAATCCTATTATAGAACATCCCTAATACTTTCAAATTCTGACTTATTGCCCCCGACTTAAAATATGCCAGCAGAAGTCTTCAACCAGTATTCATTTATGGTACTTCTGCATTTTTTAAGCATAAATAACAAAGTGTATTAATAAAGCAGGTCTGGTGTAGAGATAATTTACTGTTGAGCTTCTGAAGCTCTAATTATCTACTTTTAAAGTCTGCTGATTACTAGTGATAAATTTTATAGGTTTTACTGCCTAACAACAGAGACCTTGGATTTTTTTTCTTTACAGAAATTACATGAACTTCTACAGAATACAGAACTGTTGGAAGGAGGTATAAAATCTGCATACGCTGCTCCGTTATACACCCGTTTACATTTGCAAGATTGGGACCTAAACCTGGCATGCTTATTAATTCCATCCACGCTCCGAATCGTCAGTTCTCTGGAAGAAGGGACACTGCGAGATGAACTTTTGTGGAGGTGATTTTATGTTTACAAATAACAGTATCCAAAATTCCTCATACTGACGGTAAACTTTACGCCACCAGTTCAACACAGGTTTGTAAGTGCTGCCACAGAAACAGAACTCAGGCCGGAGCTCGGTACGAAGTCAGTCACTGGATGCTGTTACGCGATCTGTAATTCGTGTTTCACCAGGGGTCATGAGGCTCATAGCACCGACGGGTTCTACCTGCAAATGGAATTCATGCTCCACCTGTCGACTCCTGATCTTGATTAGGGCATGGTAAAGGGGCTGCAATAACTCCCAGCCCTCCCGTCACCTGTACCAGCTCCGCAGCCGCCGGCTCTGCGCTGGCCTGGGTGCGGGAGGGAGCGATGCTCCAGGTCCTCTCTCCTGGCTGGCCACGGAGCAGCCACCTCTTCTTGTCCCTCAGCATCCCACGCTCCCCAGCCTCAGCTGGACCACCAGCTCTTCTCAAGGGAGTCCAAGGACAGTCAGGGACAAGGGCAGGTTTTCTTAACCCTCCTGAGACTCCAGCGTGTCCTTTCCTAACAGACTGGGCAGATTTCGGATGGTCGGTAAGTGAATTTGGCTTCCCACTGCTGGCATCACCGGAGTTTGCGGTGATGAAACCTCTCCCATGCCAAAAAAAAAAAGCAAAGAGCTTGCCAGGAACGTTTCTGAGCCCGGTGCTGTCTTTCAGGTGATACACAACACATCCTTCATCCTTTGTTCACCATGTAACGAACACTTCTGGGGTCCGTGTGGGACCCCCGGGATGGCGTGTGGCTGCAGTCCCCGTGCCCCGCTGAGCCACTGGTCTGTGCTGGAGGAGCTACCGCCTCTTTGGGTCTGTCTTAGGAATTTATTTGGAACTGCACCTGCAAAGTGCTGTCGGTTCTGCACGGCCAGAAGAAAAGTCGCAGTAAAGTACCACAAAGCCTACACAGTTAACAGACAGAAAAATCCCTCTCAACAATTCTTCCTTTGACTGCTAAGTCATAGTTATGAAATCATTCCTGTAGCGGTCCTAGATGATGCCCTATTTTCATGAATGAGGTACGTCAAAGAAAGCAAAGGCACTTCTTACCCCTCTCTCCAGAAGCATGTCTCGGAAATGAGTGATGCGCTCTTCCAGGGGAGGCGTGACCCGAGGGGCTGGCGTTTCCTCGTTTTTCTCCTCCGTTTCAGCCTTCCCCTGGTCAGCAGCCTGGGAATCTTCTGTTCTTTAACAAGGTAAGATAGAAAATACTTCAGTAATTGCCAACTCAGGAGGGGATTTTTAACCCTCTCTGGAAATCCTCCAGGACGGCAGGACTTGGCGTGCACGGAGCAGCCGGGGAGCGGCCGCTGGGAGCTGAGCAGCGACCCAAACCTGCAGCCCGTTATTAACCCGCGGGGCTCGAGGGCCCTGCCGAGGCACCTCCGGCAGCTCCTTCTGTGGAAGGATGGTCTGTCGGTGTCATCAAAGAGGAACTCGGCAGCGAAATTCTACGCTGTATTTCAAGCTAGAGAAAAGGTGACAGCTTTATATAAAATTTGTCAAGGGGTGGAGACTTTAGAGGAGCGACTGAAGAGACTCATCTTGTTTTATTTTTCCTTCCTGTTTTTGTGCTGCCAAACTTGAAAATCGACACTCATCTTTGTTTTATGTTCTCAGGCACCCCGCGAGCTCACTCCTAAGGGAATTAATCTGGCAACGCGTCGCATGCACAAACCTGCAATAAAGCATCAGCGAAGAACCTGCCCTTTGTCAGTGCCCGAAGGTCTATATTTATCCTGACAGCCTTTTTCCATGATTGCACCCGATTGGAATAAACAGGTGTTTCTGAGAAATACTCACTATGCATTGCCGGGGTCCCTTTGCCCACAGGCCCCCCAGGTAAAGGCACGGGAGCACCGCTGTGCTCGTTTCGGGAAAGGAGAGTTTTCTGCAAGTCGCAACCATGAAGTGGCAGCGGCAAAGAGCGATGCGCTCCTCAGGTGCAACCCCACGTCATTGGTGTCGGCGCTGGCGCTGGCCTGTTTCACACCAGATAAATATCTACGTAATTTGGTAGAGTTAGAGACCAGGAACACGGCACTCTCACGGCGCTGGAAGCCAACACCTCTCTCTCCACTGGTCGGAGGGCTGAAGGTTTGCCCCGTGGGCCCTCAGCGTCTGGGAGAGGTTAATGAGGTGGGACCTGGAGGGTAGGAAGGAGCCCGCTGCGGGAGGGCGATGGGACCTGAGATGGGGGTACGAACCTCCTGACCTCAGAGAAGTTGGCCAACTCAGACCTCGAAATCAGACTGCTGCTCTGGGTCCATCCTGCCGTTTCTTAATGCTTTGAGCAATGAATGAGTACAAATTAAGGCTCTTTCTGGAAAGATCAGGAGTCTTAAAATGATCACAAGGTTCAAGTGAGGATAATGAAAGTAAGGTGATTTGATTTTCAGCCTCCTACTAGGCATGACTGCATTTTCTGCTGATGCAATTTTCACCACTACGGAATAATACTTAGTTTGAAATTTCAACAGGAAAACACTTTTTTATTTCCAAGCAAATGAATTAGATCAGTATGTAATGTGAGCTCTAGTGCATTATCTGCCTTCTACAAATAATTACATTACACTTACATTTATCCTAAAATGATGCTGTATTACTAGTGATTTGAGAGATATCAAATTGGCGTTCTCCACAGAATGACACTGACTTTTATATCGTAATAGCAAATCTTATTCTGTGACATGATCCATGAAAGGCTCAATCCAATTTCTAGAACACACAAAGAGCCTTTTCAAGCCAAAACTGAGAGAAATACAGTGTACGACTCCACCGAGCCAAGCACCAGAAGAGCCCCTCTTTGCTTCAGTCCTCCTTACGCAATTGAAAATGATGCTGCCAATCACACAGATTTTTTTCTCATGCCAAAAATGACAATAAAGAATACAACTTTCTTTAGCAAATTATACAATAATCTGCACAACAAACTGTGTGGCTTCCTATTCAGATGGACTCATGGGCAGCCTACTGCACGATCTTGGGAGCCTGCAAATCTCAGAATGAATAAGCGGTGAGACGTTTTTGTATGTCTGTGGTACCCACGGAAAAGAGAAGAGGCAATGGGCACAAAATGAAATACAGGGAAATCCACCTAAGCATAAGAAAAAGCTTTTTTCCTGTGAGGATGGTCGGAGCCAGGGGCAGGTGCCCGGGGAGGTTGTGGGGCTCCGTCCTCGGAGATGCTCAAACCCGCTTGGACCTGAGCGACCTGCTGGGAGCAGGGTGGGACAGAGACCCCCGACCCTTCAGCCGTTGTGTGAAGAAAACCCAGAAGACCTAAGTTTCTCTGAAGATTGTTTTTCTTCTGTAGAGAGCACAGTCAGAGCATTGCCTGAGTAAGAATCTGACGTCAGTGTTTTTAACCAGTTTCATTGTGCCCCAACGAAATGTAAACAGAAGTGCAACAGCAGCTTGTGGAGCCCCGAGCTCCTACACCTGCGGCGGCAGATTGACTGGAAGCGCTGGACAGAGGTTGTGCAAACGTCCATGAGAGAAAGAAGAGAGTCCTGCTATCTATCTTCTGCAGCCGGCCTCGGGTCAGGTCCTCTGCTAGCTCTGTCACCAGAGCAAACAGAGGAGAAGCGAAATAGCAGATCTGTTCTTACCAGTGCGACTCGGTGATCCAACGTGAACCTTGTGGTGACCCTCCAGCTGAATTATAAAGAACTTTGATGCAATTAGGTCTTATCACTAGCACAGCGTGTTCTCTATAGCAGACGATTTACTCTATGTCAAAGGAACACTATGATTTACTAAGTAACTGTACTTAAACTAAATAAAATAGAATAGGGAACACAGCGTATTTAAAAACAAACCCTGAAAGCATGTAACCCCTCCTTTTTTAGTTAACCAAGAAAAAATGCTGATATTGCAAAAATAAGCGGATAATGGCTGCGTGGGGGTAAAACTGGGGTTCCGTTTCCCGTTCTGCCGCAGCTGTCGGGCGCAGGGCTGCGAACGCCCAGCTGCAACCCGCCGCCCGCTCGCGGCGGATCTCTGCACCCCGAGCCCTGCCCGGTGCCGAGCCAACGCTGCCTGCGCAGCGCGGGGCTGCTCGGGGCACCCCTGGCCCGCTGCGACCGCCGGCCCGGGCACCCCAGGGCAGAGATGCTCAGAGCATCACGGTGCTCCCCATCTCCCAACAGCGTTCTGCCTTAAGTGGGGGAAAACACTCACTGTCTTTACATGCAACTCTTAATGCGGACACGACAGCAATATAAATAGGTTTTCTGTCCGCCCAGCACCAAAATGAAAGGTTTTTTTTGTTTTCGGTAAAGGCAAATCTTTTTTCACCTCTGGATTCAGTCTGGAGTCAGCAGCACTTTGTCCATTCCCAAGTAAACCAAAGCAGAGGAAACAGGAGGTCAGATTTGGACTTTGTACGTGCAGCTTGGAAGATGAAAAGCTGGTGATGTGTATCCTCTTACCCAAAACTCAGAGCTTAACCAGCACTTTAGTAGCCTTCTCCATCTTGAGAATTCCCCTTTTGCTGTTCATGGCACGGAGTAACTCGGCTCCTTTTCTTAGAAGGAATTATGGGCCACAGATTTTAAATCAGTTCTGCTTTTGGCTGACTAATTCAGACACACGCAGATGTAGGCAACTGAGACCCTCAGCACTTAGAAACAATAATATCAGTTCCAAACACTGATGGCAGCAGCGATTTTAACCGCTGTGCAAACAACCGTTACTAGGTCTCAGCTGCGGAGGTGGGAGGTTGCCCGCGGCGGTGGGTACCCAGCTGGGACGGTACCACACGACCTCCAGTGGGATGTCTCAATCACATCAACGAAAACAATCCCAGCACAGCAAAAGAGTTTATACATGATTTGCATCCTGAGGATAACTAAATTCTAGTTTGAAATGAAAATCCTGCAATATTTTGCTTTTTTATGTCATGAACTGTTAGCTATAGCCTAATATTAACACATTTAAGCAAGCACTTAGACTGCACTTCTTTACTAACAGGTCAGTATTTGAAAGGCCCATCCATGAACCTCTATATTCTGCCACTGGTTCAGGGTACAAAGCAAAATGTCAGGAAATCATCACGTTATAGAAGAGAATTTAAAATTCAAAATGCCTGTAGAAATCATGTAGTAGTTTGGGGATGTAAGTTCTGCTGACAGAAAAATAACCACTTTATGGCTTTTTAGCGACAGGTCAAACTTCTGAGGAATTGGGATCATCACAATGAAGTCTGAGAAAATGCTGTGTTGCCAAGCCGAATCTTCCTTGTTTATTATGTCAATGCTGCCCTTGACTTTCATAGGACTAATTGCCCAAATACAGCAAATAAGAATTGGTTCCTACAAATATAAAGATTTATTTTTAAAGTTAAAGATAGAACTTACGGAGCTTTAAATACCCTCTCAATTAATACCTTGCCACAAATCTCAAGTATGGCAGAAGTTGTATTATTTCTTACACCATACATAAATAGAGTATAACATCAAGACAAACGATGACATGAACAGCAGGCGATACACATCCGTTAGCACATGCTATTTAACTTTTGTGGCATGGTCACAGCTGAGAGTCGGCAGTGTTGCCTACGACTCAAATGACCTTTTCAAGACCCAGAGGATGCCTTCGCAGCCCGCGAACGCTCTTCTCCGTGCGAGATGCCTTTGCAGCCCCGGCGGAGACGGCAGGGCTGTTTCGCTGCCCACGCCACTGCAGACATTGCTGGCAATCGGAGGTGCTTGCCACCGTGCCGCGGGACTTCTGACGTGACTGCACTTTTAGCTGGATGGCTGCATGATTTATGCTTATGTGCGTATATATATGTACCTATGTACCTATAAATACATCCCACAAGAAAGGTGCTACAATGCATTAAGGCAGGAGAGTCATGCAGCAACTCTGCGATGGGCTGAGATTGCCCAGCTTGAACTGTATTTACCTATTTGCTTTGGGAAAAAAATATGTCTATGAAAATGTATTTCTGCGAGTAAATAAAAAGAATAAAAGAGAAACTCTGCAAATATACCAAAAAGATGGTCCATATTGGGGTCTCATAATTTTGACAATGTCCTTTCGAGTGTAAAGAAAATAAGAGACTAAAAAACCCAAAGTTAGTCTTTCGAGTGCAGAAGTCATGGAAACCCAGTGAAGATGAGACAATATTCCTTATTCACAAGTAGAGAGTGAGAGAGGCACTGCCTGACCTTCCGACACACTAAGCCCAAGACTAGTTTGAGTAATTTTTGTGTAAGTGTATTTTTCTGGAGTTCTGTGAACAAGCTTCTGGAGTTTTAGAATTCTATTTATATACATTACTGGAAAGACGTTTTCACATTTTCTCAACCAATCACTGAAAGTCGTCACCTTAACAGCACAGGTCATAATACCGGCCCATTACTGTCAGACCTACCAATGTTAATAAAAGTATTCTTAAATACTTTTATACTAAATATAAACTTTTATACTGTTTATAAATACTATATACTATGTAAAGAGTAAAAGTACATGTTTAGCATATATAAAGTATAAACATACTCTTTTATACCACGCATTAAATGCTTAAATAGTCTGAGTATTGAACTCAGAGTATCTGATTCTTCCTTCATAATAATACAAATCTACAGAAAGTCTTAATGAGGTCAAAAGAACCACCCAATGCAGTAGGATAAGACTGGCACTATAAGAGAGAATAGAATTATCTTCAATATATTCACATGGAAAATACAGAAATTTGTTGTGCTTACTCATCACAATGCCTTCAAAAACATAACACACTATCTATGCAGATTTATCTTAATCACAGCCAGCCTGCATGAACAGCTAACACTATACGCAGTTACTGGCCAAAGGTTAAACAGAATGAAATGTCTTTAAGGTACTTCTTAAAACAGAAGCGCTTACTTAATTTTCTTGCTGTTTTGGCAACGGGTGAGAGAGTTGCTGATTTGGCACATGGGTTTTTTGCCTGTTACTTCATGAGAATTTGAAACACACAGGGTAATAAAGGTCAAATAAAACCACAATAACAGAAATACCTCTGGATATTTCTGAGCCAGTAGCCTGGAAACCCTGACACCAGTGGCAAAAAATCTGCTTCACATCAAGGAAGACAAAGCTTTTATCCAATGTCTTTGAAATAACTACTTATCTATACAGTCTTTTTTTTTACCATTTCAAAGCACGTAAAAGTTACTCAGACAAAAATGGATGCTGTTCATGGGAAACACATATTTTAGAGAATCATGGAGTTTGATGAAGATTGGATACCTTAGGAATGACTCTCATAATTTATTGGTGTAGTTATCCATACAGAAGAAAACAATTGTATTTCTCTTTGCACTTATTTGTACCAAACTTTTGCTTCCCAACATTGCATATAGATAAGTAAACTTTAGAACTTACTTATTTCTCTTAGTTTTGATGCTAAGATCATCATTTTCATCCCCTGGACAAGAACTAACACATTTATCTGCTAAAAAGAAATAAATAGTTATTAGATTTGAACTAAATAAATGGGAATACAAATTCCTCAGATTAACCTTTCATTTCTTGTCTTTGGCTGCTGCTCAGGCATTTTTATTTTTTACTCTCCACAGTGTGTTTTAAAAATAACACATATTTCATCAGATCCACAGAAACACCTTCATCCAAATGAAAGAGATATCAATAAAACCGACCATTTTCATCCTGAAAAATTGCTCATTGTTCATGTTGTGAACAAAATTGTCCATCGTTCATTTGTGACATGATTTTATTTAAATCTTGTTATTGTTTCACTTGATATTCCCTCCTCCCTTCCCTTAAAAAATAACTACAAAGACATTTCTGCAAAATTATTTCAGTCCTGGCAGCCTGGAGATTCAATAGTGTTAACTCGTGCCAGAACTTCCCTCCTTAGCCCATTTCTCTTCCTTACATAAGCAAATATAATGCTGCTTTTCCAGAAATTGAACCACCAGCGTAACATGGTTTAGTGGATAGCAACAACCTCCACACGCACGGCGTTGCAGAGTAACTCCAAAGCAACGTTACACTCCTCCTTTGGCCTGGACACGCGTCCTTGAAGGACTCCGAGGTTGCATCGTCAGTCATAACAAACGTGAAGCATATGGAACAGATATCTATTTCTGGAATCTAAATTTCTTTTTCATGTATATAAACTGCAGTTTTCATCAGCATTCAATGGACAGACCACCAGACGTTACGTCCATCCAGCGCTCGGTTTGTGTCGGGGACTCTTCAGTTGTTCACCATGAATTAGTTGAGAAATATAAAAATCGAACTGTATGTGATTAGCTTGGGAATAGCAGAAACAACAAACCTCACCATTTTTGTATTAGACTAGTAATGAAGACATGTCTTACTGTTTAGGAAATTAGGAAGAAATAAATTAAAAATAAATATAAAATTGAACTTAGGTTATGGAGATAAAAAGTTTGAATAACTTGAGATCGTGAGATCTGATCTCACTGAAATCAGATGAAACTCCAAGAGATCTGCTAGAAAATGACTGAAGACAAATAGAGATCAGTGGGTATTTTGAAATTTATAAACTAATTTCCAGTGCCTGTTACTCGTCCGGCTCCAACCTTCATATCACTGAAGCTAACAGAAATTTGGCCATTTATTTCAAATTTCAATTTAAGAATGTTGTTTTTAGCTCATTTTGTTCCCCTATTTTAGGGAAATCACGCGTTTATTAGTATGCTTTCAGTAAATGTTACCTTTTATTTATTTTAAGTGCATGAACACAGCATACACTAAATCACTGCAAAAGGAATGATAAAAACCAAGCAGCAGCTGTAACGTTGTGGCTGGGAAGACCAGGAACAGAGAGCACACGAGGAGGAAATACACAGCAGGTGCAAACGGACGCTTTACTAACGCCAACTTAGAATGATAATATGGAGAAATGAATGGCATTCCAAAATCAGGAGAGTTGGATCTCAACTTCCCTGATAATATATAAGCATTATGAATACATAAATGAATTTAATAATGCTTTAAATATACATAAATTCATTGGAACCATTACCTCTTCTTGCTAAATTCTTCTTTGGGATACTCAATGAAAAATACAAAGTAATAGGAAAAAGAACCTGTAAACTCAGAAGGTGGAATGTAATTCAACAGAGGTGGAATGTAATGCAACATCAAAGCTATTGATCAGGAGTTGAACAACTGGCGGAGGCAGCGGTGGTCTTAACTTTAATGAATTCCGAAGGTAATTCTCGATGGTGTTGTCAGAGGGAGATGACGTTAAAGATGTCTCTAGGTTCAGTGCTGACTGGGCAAGCACCAGCCTGTTCCCGCCCAATTTCACCACTATTAAGAGGAAAAGCCATGCCCGCGGGGCACCTCCTGCGTTTGTCACAGGCCACAGACGGCCCTTCCAGAGCCGGCCAAAGGACGTACGCTGTGGTACACTCAGACATTACGAATCCCGGTGGGATGTTCTTTTAGCAAAGCAAGCAAGGGTGAGAAGTCTGCCCGCACCGCGAGCCCTTCCTGCCCGACATTTCCACGAGACAAGAGAAAACTCACTGGCGATGACAAACGATTACGGGAAGTTCTCCAGCTACTTGAAGGTGAACTCAAATTTGAAGTCACCTTACAACAAGATCTTTCACAGATTTCTGAAAAGGATATATAATTTTTTAGATTTTGTTGTGAAAAATACATGAACTGGGCATTTATAAAACCAAATCCTAGCTACCGTGTAGCCTTCAGGTAAAAGAAATGTGATACGATACACCCCGATTCCAGTGTTTACTTCCATCTGCTGGTTCCCGACACACCTCAGGTCCCCCCGGAGAGCAAGGACAGCCCTGAGGCAGGGACACCAAACCTCCTCGCCTTGCCTGCGCGAGTGACTGCTGTGGATATACTGTCTTGGATAAACGGGACAAGATCAGAGTCAGCATCATCACTTTAAATTTCAGTGCAATGGAAAACTCAGTAAAACATGACAAATGGTGTCTGTACTCTCACTCAGGAACCTACTGAATCACGTCGCACCGCTGGACCTCTGGTAAGATTATAAACTGGCTTTGAAAGGGAAGAGAGGCAGCCGAGCACAAAATCTAGTAATTGATTTAAAGCTTTGAGGAAGAATATTACTTGACAGTAATCTTCCCATGAAATCATGAAGCAGAGCGCTGCCCCAATCTGACGGTCTATCAAGTTCAGTGCTGATTAATTAAATAATTCAGCTAATCCCAGCCATGTCATGAATTCTGGTTCATTTTCCAGAACAAAGAGGAAACACCAGCATTTACCAGGTGAATTAAAGCGTTGTCAATCCATTGGCCACACACAAAAATCTGATTTGCAGTTTTGCAGAGACCTGGCACCCACATATCGCATGCAAGCCTAGGAGCTCACCTATGCTGTTCCTAGGGACCATGCTTCATATTTTTGTCTGCATGCTAAAGGGTCCAAAATATTTGTGGGGACAGAGTAAACTCAATCATAACTGGTTCTGAATAGGGATCATACCAAGTATGAATCAACATGCCATTTTCTGTAGTCAGAATGTCGGTTTTCTTTTAATTAGCTGAAAAAATAACTTCCTCAGCCTAAACATCCAGACACACCATTTAGCAAGTGGAAGAATAGGAAGAGATAAAAATGTTTTTCTCAGTTGCAATAAGACAGAAACATTTTAAGGAATCTTTGAGGGCAAAGGGATATCATGGTCAGTCTGTGACCGTACTGAGACAGAGGAGCGATGACAGTCAGGGACAAGAAGAGCGAGCTGTCCCAGAAGTGTTGCACCCCGCTGTCAGACAGCTCTGACGTGGGGACATGGAAGATCAAGGTGTGAAGGTCCTGGGAATGCCCTCTCGGTCCTGGCCCTGCGTCTGGTCGGCGGTGGGTCCCCCCACCCAGGCGATGTCCCCGCTGGAGGGGCGGGTGGGTGCCGGCCGAGAGCCGCTCCGGAGGCTCGGGGGGAGCTGCGCCTCCTCCCCGATTCCATGGGATGGCCTGATGGGAACCCATTAGCAAAGAGCCAAGACACCTTCATAAATCTCCCTAAGAACTAATACTTTGTGGAGGTGGAGTAATTGATAAATGAGTAATTTTTCATTTATGCCCAGATTATAAATGCACTTGATCTTTCAGCGGAGCGATGCGCAGATAACTTATAGCATCCCATGAATAACTATGCTTGCCAACTTTTTTTGTGCCTTTGATTTAAAAATTCTAATTAAAACTCAGCAGCAGCAACTAAGCTAAATAAATTTGGCAACCATTGTTGCAAACACACAGCTCATTTGTGTTATTTATTTACTCGAGATTACAAGCTAAGAGAAATGGTAACAAGTAATTCCTTTCACCTCAGCAGCTAATATATACTAATTATAACCTGACTGTCTCAAATACTGAGCAACCACAAGTCCCAATTATATCAAGGAAGATGAAGGCTATTAGCAACAATGAAAACCATGGTCATAAAGAAACTCTGCATGAATCAAATCTTGGTGGTACTTATAGATAATAAAAAGGATGGAACACACAGCAAAAAGGGGATTTTCGAAGTGGCACATATCAACAATGACTTTAGGCTGTTCTCATTAGTTAATGATAGACCATGAACAATGACCCTCAGTTTTGTCTTTGGCCATCATTCCCCCTTGTCAGTAATTAATTGATCTTTCAATATATGCTGTAATAAAAAATGTATGTTGCATTTTTCTCCTGAAGAATGAACTTCAGCAGATACTCTTTGGAATTATTAGACATGCAGCTAAAGTTGTTCAAGCCATATACAAAAATGATATATATACAAGCATCTGACGATTGAAATTTATATTGAAAAATGTAATGACATTATATGTCGATAAGGACTACACTAATAGAAAACCACTCTCTGTAACTTTTCTTCAGTAACCTTCTGCTAACACTGATAACATAAATCCTGATTTTATCTACCTGCAGACATAGCGTTTCAAGTCCAAAACGCACGCTCGCAGCCCCTGTTTCATGGTAGCTGGTTGGGAGCTCTGACTGCGGATCAAAGCGTGTATTACAGCCCGCGATGGCCTGCGTGTAAAAGGCAGGTCACTTCACGAGGCTGGCAGCGCCACCTTATTTTCAGTCATAAAATACTACACTTTAAAAGAATGACGAAAGTCTCGTTTTTTTCCCCCTCCATTTTTCGAGACCTCACCACTAAAGAACAGGCATCAGCTGAAGGAGGCTCTCCACTGAAATTGCTGCAAAGCAGAATATTCAAGACTCAGAAGCAGCTACTTGAGACAAGCAGCATTTCAAATGACTGCTGTGCACCTAGATGTCCTCCCAGTAACGGCAGGTCGTACTGACACAGCTCCCCCATGGAAGCCATCATCGTGTAGATGAGGCGCTTGGGGACATGGTTTAGTGGGCATGGGGGGGTTGGGTTGTGGTTGGACTCGATGACCTTAGAGGTCTTTTCCAACCTTAGTGATTCTATGGCCTGGTCAGGCAATAACAGGAGGACTGACACGGCACGGAGCAGCTCCCAGTAACAGGGAGTCCACAAAAACTGGTGAAACATAATCTTTGGAGAGAAATGTGGTAGAACAAACTACGGAGCCGCTACTGCACTGGCAAGCACAGGCTGGCGTGCTGGGCTGCTCCTGGACTGGTCACCAGCACGGACAAAATCTGGACTGAACAACTAAGGTACGGATAGCAGACCAAAAAGATGGCATGGCGAGGAGCACGGGATGGGAAGGTCAGGCTGGGAAAACTGCCTTTGTGAACTGGCCGTCCTGGGGAGGACCAGACAGCAAACACCTTGGGTCACCGACAAGCCACGGGATGTCTTTTCAACTATATTTTGAACCACTTGTGTTACTGCAGATCAGCAGTTATTCTTTAGCTACGACTGTCCCCTTCAAGAATCCACAGCGTTTAGAAGGTGACTGGCAGAGTCATGTTTAGATGGAAGCACCCACGTTTCCACCAAACCTTTTAGCGCTCATTAGAGATTTACTGCTGGGATTTTTTCTCCCCTCTACAACTTGGTTGGATAATCATTAGCTACAGATTGTCCGCTTTTATGTAACAGCTGAATAATGCATTGGTAATGCATTCCTAATGCACATCTTGGAATTAAGAGTAATAAAACATAAAGACAGCGTCTTCCGAGATGTATTTTATACATCAAAGATTCATCCAATATAAGAAGCCACCTGTTTCTTCATTGCCAATAACGAGAAAGCTCTATCCTCCACTTCAGCATTTCAGCGAAAATAAGGATTTCTCAATAAACATCAATTTTAACACTTTATATGAAATCTCAAAAGGAAAACCTTTCTAATTACGGTTATCAAACTTTCACTGAACATATTTAGCGACCAAGTTTCATTCAACATTCGAGTTTAAATAGAGGCAAATAATCACAGGGCTTTAGTTACTTGCTGCAGCTTCCAGCTTGCGCTTGTGAGGAGGATCCTCGATGATCCGGTTTATGTCGCCGCGGTGCTTCAGGTCCACCGGCTTCTCCCAGACTGACAGCTGCATTGTAGGGTTGAAGAAGAAGACCCGGTCGTCTCCAGTCCAGACTACACACCTATTCCAAGTGATAAATGATGCTTAGGTAACGTCACATACACCCACAAACAAGAAATTAACCCACAGTTGGCTTATTGCACCTCCGTCTGCAGTGCCTGGGTGAGTCCTCGCCGACTGACAGCCTGCCCCAGTCACCTCGGGTGGAGAAACCCTCTCCATGCCAACGAAGTGTCATGGGAAGGGTCTAAACGCCCCAAAAAAGCAGTAGGTGAAATATTCCATCACAGAAGGGAGAAAGAACCAGGCGAGGAGGAAGGCCGTGGTGCTCACAGGAAGCCACAGGAAAATACATTTCATGTTCTAAAGCCGTGGCCGAGAGCAGCAAACGGGAGAAGCCTCAGCAGCGGTGCTGGGCAGCCATGGCCTTGATGCCCACGGGCCGGGGCTGGGCAGCCATGGCCTCCATGCCCACAGGCTGGGGCTGGGCAGCCATGGCCTCCATGCCCACAGGCTGGGCCCGGGCAGCCATGGCCTCCGTGCCCACAGGCTGGGCAGCCATGGCCTCCGTGCCCACGGGCCAGGCTGTGCCTGCTGCTGGCAGGCAGCTGTGGGAGCCTTATCTGGCTGCGCTGGTGGGAGGAGGAGTGACCACGGCATCCCCACGGCATCCCCACGGCATCCCCACGGCATCCCCACGGCATCCCCACGGCATCCCCACGGCATCCCCGCCAGCTCCCAGCACACTCCGCGCTGGACAGGTACAACCAGCCGCTGCAGACGTCTGCCGCAAAGGTTGAGGTTGATTTTTATGGGCTCTGTTTCAAATTTGAAAAATGCGACCAAGTCGCTGCTGTACAAACCACGGTTTCTTGACTGGGTCCATTAAACTACGCGTGACAGTGGTTTTTGTCCTGATGTTCATTTTAAATCAGCTAAAATAATATGAAAGCAAGTATTGCACCATGCTTAACAGACATTCAAAAACCTCAAGTTGTACTTCATTAAATCTGTATGTAAACAAACAAACACGACACCAATCTCAAGCCCGCACTTTCTGAGTCGTAATGAAAGCTAACAAACATCATATACACACTCCGACTTCCTCACACACACACGTACACACTGATGGTGGGAAAATGTTGGTCTCTCCAAAGCATAAATACTGGGAAGGAACAAATCTTAACCTTAGAAGCTCTGCTGCTGAGCTGTTATTAAAAGCAGGGAACAAAACTGGTTTCAAAAAAAAAGCCTGGTCTGGGTAAAAGACTGCAAATGTGAAAAATGCTCCATCACTGCAGAGCACTGTAATAAGATAATCCCACATACTCCGTGTGCCGCTGGTAAGACATCACCATTGATCTTGCCCAAACATGTAATGAAAAATACATAACGATAACCACAACGTGGGGGCCGCGGGGGGCCGGAGCAGCGTGGTGCCAGTACTGAGCCCGAACATCACAGTCAGCATCATCAAACGTTCTCCCGATGAACAGGAGCACAAATTGGTTGTAAAACCCAGCCGTTGACTTCAGTCACTCTTACGCCCCGTGGAAGTTTTGGCATCCCGAATTCAGTGACACGGGCATGACAAATATTTTAATAATTTTCTGTTTGCTTTAACGCACAAATGTTTTGCATCACAAAACAGCCTCACAGACAGATGCTCTAATCCTCTGTAGGCGATGATTAGGGATAGTTATGACTTCTTACTTTGTGCCTGGGAGCTACGGGAACCTCTGTTCTCCCAGGAACACGGACCCACGGCCCCGAGCCCCTGCTGCAGAGCACTCCAGAGGCGTCCGCAGGAACGCTCCCAAACCACGGCTCCCATAAGTACCCCGCTTAAGTCCCTTAAGTCCCTTAAGTCCCTAAGTCCCAGAAGGAAGGGAAAAAAATCCTGGCATTCAGGTGAAGAGGACAGTCTTAGCTGATTAATATAAATGGGTTATTGTTATCCTTTTATTAAATACCCAAATTACCGTCAGGACACAGGCCCAATCCCGCCCAGGAATAAATGCCTGCTTGGAATGCCCCTTGCTGTGATTTCTCCCACTGGCAAATAAGCACACCGCAGAATTTGTGCCTCTTGGGGAGTGAGCTGCAAACGATGGTAAACTTGAAACCAGTATCTTGTTTGGGATCTGCAACGCTACCACATGCACACGGGACCGTCGAAGCCGTTAATGGACAGAGGTTATAACCAGTGGGTTTGGAAACGTGTGTTTTGTCTCTGCTGGTACGCGGCCGTGCGCTCCGCTCCTCCGGCCACGCACCCAGGTGTCGATGGTGCTGGTGAATCACTGAGCATCACCAGGTCTCGCGTGCCATCACCCCAGATTAGGAACTCTGGGGTCCCTCGTGACACCTCTTCACTTTTCCATTACTAGTATAATTTGACATTTAATTTAAAATTAATGTCCCTTTCCCCATGAAACATGTCACCTGTTCCTCTTTGGTATAATAACGGTTTCAATTATCCACAGGGGACACATGGTACCTTGTTTCAGCCCCAGAGCATAAACTGGAAATGCAGATATTATGTTCATGCTTCCCTTTAGAAAATTGTAATTTAAGTATAAGTAAGGGCACAAGATGATAAGGTAGGTAAGGTTTGGTAACATTCCTGAAAATTTTTCTGCCATTAAAAATGAAGGTGTAGCTACTTCTAACAGGTGCTTGTCACATCAACCGCGGGTCCTGCAGAAGCAGGGAGCCAACCTATGGGTGGGCAGTGGTTGAAGTAAATTCAGGGTTTGTTGAATTTGTGTTGCATATCCAGTTTCAACCTATCAGAAAAATTTGCAAATTGTGCTTGAAGCACCCTACGGGCATGCTCCATGTTCCCTCAGGAGCCACGGGGCAGACGAGACGTTGTCACCTCAGAACACGGGACAACTGTCAGCGTGAGGACTGTGCCCCATCCCTCTTGTCCCAAGGACCAGATCTGGATGCCTTTTCCCGCACCCAGAGTACTCGCTCGGTCACTAAACAGTCCTCTGGAAACCCAGAAATGTAAAGTTTCTCCTTAGAGATTAAAATATCACGAGTCTGAGAGTGGTGCACTGCAGCGGAGGTACCGGCTGCCCAGGCACCGCTCGGCAGACAGCGCTGGAGAAGAGGGGGTGCTGTGAGACCCCTCCGCGGCTACCACGGGCTATGGGTCTCTTCTGCAAGAACAGATGAAACCACGACCTGCCCATGACACTGCTGGACTCAAACGGTTCCTCTGCACTACACCATAAAGTAGCAACTGTCAAGAAGAGAAATGACTGATGTAAATCACATAGTTATGATGTTAAGATTAAGCGGGACATCGGCCTGTGCTTACCGGTTTGCAAAATGGCACAATGTAATAGTAACAAATAATGGCCGATATCTACATGGAGTGCCTCAGCCAAAGGTCCATAGATAGCCACTGAGTACAACCTGATTATTTCAGCCAGCGCAAGGATGCATAGGGGTGAAGGAGGTAGAAAATCCTGCTAGTCGACTGTTCGGAACAGAAAGTGAAGAAATGCCTCCCCGCATTTTCCTTAAGTACATGATTAATGAGGAAAAGCCCCAGCGGAAGCTGCAGCAGGAACCCAGCGTTGCTACTTAACACCCCGAGTAGCAGATTTTCCCCACGTACCAGAGCACTAATGCATGTTTGGCAGGGGAAGCAGCGCTGATGAACGGCTTCTAGCAGGTCTGATTGCAGTTGCTTACCATGGAGATCCTGGCACCGGCGTGGATGCCACGGGCTTGTTGCCGTTTGATGTGCTGTCATCCTCATTTACTAGTTTAAAAGAATGGTCCTTGAAAGACAGATAGAAATTAGTCAACAAATAAAACAGAAGACTTGTTATACAAATCACTCTCTTTAACGTGAACTGGATTACTCTTATTGCCATTACTCCGCGAGTGGCTTTATGAACAACCAGCTACCTTGAGAATAGCCCAGATAAACGGCAAATAATAAAAATGTCGCCCCACTTACAGCAATACAAATGAAAAACCAGCAGATACGGCTTTGTCCGTGCCGACAGCCCACTTGGGACAGCGGGTATAACTCTGTGCGTTGCAATAAGGAGGAGAGCCGCCTCGTCAGAAACGAAGCGCGGGGAGCGAGGCGCGTCCTAACGAGGGGCAGGGGCAGGCGGGAGGGTGCTCCCACCGCCGCCGGCCCGGGGGCTGCGCACAAAGCAGCAGCAGCAGCGCAGGCAGGGGAGCGGCGGGGAAACGGCCAGGGAAGGCGTGCGGGCGGCACGAGGGCGCTTGTGCTGGCTCCAGCGTTTGGCCAAAGGGAACCACTGGAACGGGCGCAGCTGAGCCAGGCTGGGGAGCACACGCGGCTCCGCAGAGCTCAGCGCCCTGCCCGCCATCACCAGCCGCTCGCTTCTGCAGGACTTCCCAAAGACACGACGACGCGGGCAGAAGGGACTCCGAGACCCCCGCGACCCCACGGAGGGGACCCGGCTGCACTCCTGTCCCCATCGAACCCTCTTGCGACAGGGCTGGGCCGCTCGGCGTAAGGCTGGCCGTAAGGATGGAGCAACAGAGAAGGCAGCAGGGTTGTACGGTACAGCTGCCAGTGTTTTACCGGCTGAAGAACAGCTCTTCATTGTAGTAGCTTACGGAAATGAACTGCGAGGGGGAGGCGTGGGAGGAAGGCAGAGATCCAGCTCAATGCGGTATCAAAACACGGGAAGCACGTACTTAATTAATTAATAAAGTCGATGTCCAGAGGTCTTACTCTTGGAAGTACTTTACAACTTAAAGCTCTAAGGAATGCGCCCAAGAACCAACGCTGCAAACGCGGGGAACGCCTGCAGCCCCTGGTACGCAGGGGAAGTTTGGTGGCAGAGAGCCCAAAGACGGCAGCGTGACAGGAACGTGCCGAACAAACCCAAACTGCACAGCGGCTCAGCCCACGGGTCCTGCTCCCGCGGGACAGCGCGCCTGGCGCAAGCAGCACGCGTGCACGGGGCAGAAGCGCAGGGGACAGACACGCCAGCTGCGGGGCTGCAGGGTGGCTTCGAGCCCCTGCTTTCTGAGCCCGAGATGCTCTTCCACACCCCCATCCTCTGATAAAGGTTTCCCTCTTTTAGCGTTAGCCGTTCAGGTGAAGTCTGCAGGAGCTGTGCAAGCGTTTCCATTTATTTCATGGAAGCTGGGAGTATGATTCAGGTCCCTTTCCCTCGCACAATAATCTAGGCTGTTTTATAAAAAGCTAATGAAGTTACGCACGTATGGTGTTACCCATCTATAAGTTGCACACACTATTTGCTACCCACTTACGTTCACCTCTCAGTTTTATTTAAGGACTTGGCAATTATCTGTAAAGGAGGGCTACAGAAGTGCCAGTACCGGGCCAGCACAGTTAAATTAGCAACACCAAAAAGGTGAGGGCCACGAAAAAATTCCTCCTTGCACGAGGGGCTGCCGTTGCGATAAGCGGCGCGAGGTCCAGCGAGCCGACCCCGCTCTGAGCAGGGGCCGGCCCAGCTCCACAGGTCCCTGCGGCCGCCGCGAGCCTGAGGAGATCACAGACGCTCTCTTTCTGCACCTCAGCTTCTCAGCACGTGATTTTTTTCGGGAGCTGTGTCACACCTCCACATTTGCACACACACATCCCCCCCCATCGACTCCCTTCTCCTCCAGCCCGGAGAGAAAGCCAGCGGCGAGCAGCCCTCCTCCGAGACCACAGTGACAGAGCTCCTATAAAGCACCAAGATCAATTAAACAGATAGCTCTGTAAAATCAACTGTAGGAAACAATCCCGTAGCACCGGCACAGCTCCGGCCAGAGGACAGTCCTTTACACTGCCTGATTTGTGCAGTTCGATAGTTTAAAGAGGTTTTTAAAAGAAGAAACTCCATCGCAGACCTTATCGCCATCGCTCTCCACGGGGGCACTCTTCCTCTCCGTGTGTAAAATCAAGGTCGGTGGGCAGGAGGATCTACTCGACTCTTTGCCATTATCTGTGAGGGGAAAGGATTTCTGTTTAATGTGCAATAAATACATTCCCAACAAGCCAAAACTGGCGAAGAAAAACCAAACCGCTCCCTGTGTGATCTCCTCTCCTCTCCTCACCTCCTCACCCAGTCCTTTATTTCCATGCATACGTGTGTGCCAGGGACCGTATCACCTTTCTGAATGTCATGCTGTATTTTAATGGGACACGTTCATATACTTTAGAGTGAGGCTTTTATTGCAAGGAGCTTTTTGTCCTGCCTTCCCTGAAGCCAAAACGTTTTTTTCCACGGGCACATCCCCTACCCCCCGGGGGCACGGCCGCCCGCCGGAGCAGCAGCCTCCCCCTGTGGGGCCCAGGGCCGGCCAGCCCCCTCTCCTCCCAGCAGTTTTCACAGTAAGAAATATTAAAAGAGACATTCTTCTTTTTTATTTGGTTTGGTTTTTTTTCATCATCTTGTCCTTCCACTACTCTTAAAACACTTGTGAGGCCCCACGTTGGGCGTCGTGGTTTAACCTGGCAGGCAGCCAAACACCACACAGCCACTCGCTCACTCCTCCCACCCCCAGTGGGACGGGAGAGAATCGGAAGGGTAAGAGTGAGAAAAACTCGTGGGTTGAGATAAAGACAGTTTAATAGAACAGAAAAGGAAAAATAAGAATAAATAATGATAGAATATACAAGATGAGTGACGCACAATGCAATTGCTCACCACCCGCGCTGACCGATAACCAAGTAGCGATCGGTACTCCCTGGATCACGCCTACCCTTCCTATACTGAGCATGACGTCACATGGTATGGAATACCCCATTGGCCAGCCGGGCTGGCTGTCCTGATTATGTTCCCTCCCATCTCGTGTACCCAGCTCAGTCAGCGACATGGGAGCTGTCCTTGGACTAGGAGGGCACTTAGCAACAACTGAAAACATCAGGGTGTTCTCAACATTCTCCTCACACTAAATCCAAACCACAGGACTGGGAAGAAATTTAACCCTATCCCAGCCGACACCAGGACAGGGGGTTTGAGCCAAGGCCCTCTCCAGTCCCCTGGCCCACCCCGCGGCGGGAGGACAAGGTATCGTCTCTGTAAGTTAAGCAGTCCCGGGAAAGCGCAGGCAGCCCCTCCTGCCCGTTCTTCCAAGCACAGCCACCGCCTTGGCTCCGGCGGGCAGCGCAGTGACAGCAACGGCTGCGGCGGGGGGGACGTACGGCTGGGACACGCACCAAGGCTACGTCCCTCCTAGAACGAAAGTCTACAAGCCCTGACCACGGCCCCCTGCCACAGCACTTGGGTTTCTGCCTTACAGCCTGCAAACTTTTAGCCAGAGTTAAACCACAAGAAATGATGATGTTTCGCCTCATTTATGATAAAAACTCCATGAGCAATATATAATCATAATCAAGCATGCCCATGCATATGTGTCTGAAGAGTTCCAGCACAGAAATGACCAAAGCAGGCTCAAGCCGCTCGGGAACGGGGACCACGACGACCCGTCCCGACCAGCACAGCTCCGTACCCACAGCCCCCGCCCCGGCTTTGCAGGGGGACACCCCCCCCCAGCCACTGTGCACGGCCGCCACGGGCTCCCCGGGGGGCTCAGCGCAACGGCACCCTGCAAATATGGGGTAACAGCGCCGGTATGGAGAGTGCAAATATGGGGTAACATCGCCAGTATTGAGAGTGCAAATATGGGGTAACATCGCCGGTATGGAGAGTGCAAATATGGGGTAACATCACCAGTATTGAGAGTGCAAATATGGGGTAACATCGCCGGTATGGAGAGTGCAAATATGGGGTAACATCGCCAGTATGGAGAGTGCAAATATAGGGTAACATCGCCGGTATGGAGAGTGCTACAGCAAGGCCAAGCCACGACATACCTCAGCCCTCGTCCATCTCAAGAGTTACGGAGCACCTTCTGTCTGCCAAACAGACCACAACTGCTTCAAGAAACTACTTGCCAGCACCGCTTTTCTAGTTCTGCATATCATATAGCAGATTCACACGTCAAAATACCATTCAATTAGTTTTAAAATTACTCAGACTGCAGAACAGGCACACATGTAACGAACTACACCGAGGAAAAGGCTGGAGTCTCAGCCATTTGACTCTGCTTCACCGCGGAATATATCACAATAATAAAAATTTTAAAATATGTCATTTTTCTCAGAAGATGACTTACTCAAATTTTATGGGTAGTGAAAAAGAAGATTTACAAACCGTATCAATTAATTTCCATATTAAAGGAGCTAGGAGCAGGGAGCAGCTAATACATATCAAAAGGGTGTCTAAATTTATCTTTCTTCACAAGACATCTGTTAACGGGGAATCAGAGCATTACCGGGCACGTTCGTCTCTGAGTGCGATACAGTCTCACCCGGCTTCGGGCTGCCCGCGAGCCCCCACCTCTGCCTCCTCTGCTGGGAAGGTGCAGGAGATCCCGGCAGAGAGCTCAGGAAGGCCGGGGACATCGGAGGGACGACGTGGGGACCCAGCTGGGACCAGCCCCGCGAGCAGCCGTGCCACAGGCCAGCACCGGGAAAGGCACCAGCCACGCCACGGCCCCGCGTCAGGACAGCGAACACGGCGAAAGGACACGCGAGGACCGAGGGTGCTTCTCGCGGTCACCACTCTGCGAGGCCTGGAGGCACAATTAGAGCACCTCGCTTCAATTAAACTCCGCTAATGCATTCTCCAGCTCTAAAACACGGCAGAAGAAAGACAATGTGCGGTTTCTTAACTGTTTCACAGAGGTATTTCATTATCTTGCCCTGCGTTGTCCCATCACTCCGACTCTCCCACTGCTGTTCCTCTGGGATATCCTTGGTGGCTCGTTCTCTGCTCCCACGCCGCGCTACGAGCCAGCCCTCGGGCGCTGCCCTGCGTGGCACAGCAGGCGCAATGCGTCCCGTACAGCCTCCCTCCTTTCTGACAAGGTCTTTAAACCAAAATATTAGCGTGCCGTCTGGAAATACGTTTGTAGAGGATGAAAGGAACCTTGAGACATCCCCCTCTGCAGCAAATATTTCCTTACAGAGTGGTCAGGCCTTGGCCCAGGCTGCCCAGGGCAGTGGTGGAGTCCCCATCCCTGGAGGGATTTAAAAGACGTGGAGATGAGGCGCTCGGGGACATGGTTTAGTGGGCATGGGGGGGTTGGGTTGACGGTTGGACTCGATGACCTTAGAGGTCTTTTCCACCCTTAGTGATTCTGTGATTCTATGATTCTAATTGTAAGCAATAACCTAAATAATAGTTATTACTTGAAGTATTTACTATGTTACTTTCTGCTGGTGGAAATGAAGAAGTTAGGGACATGGTTTAGTGGGCATGGGGGGGTTGGGTTGACGGTTGGACTCGATGACCTTAGAGGTCTTTTCCAACCTTAGTGCTTTGCAAGTCATTGATTTTGCAGCAATTTAAATGCAGCCGGAGCAGCCCGGGTTTGGGACAGCTTCTGCAGAAGCACACGGCGGGCGCTGGGCTCGGGGCACCGCGGCCAACCAGCCATTCTGTGATTCTGTGGGCTGGGACCCTTTGAGGACAACGTTGCTGAGCGGCACAATACGTCTCGGCATTTCCAGCTCTCAACTCTTCTGCTCTTGCCATGAAATAGTCCCTGAAGCAACAACTCCGGCAGGCCAATTAGCTGCTGATGAAACAGCCACAAACAAATTGCTGTTCGGATTCTGTCACTGGAACATGGAGCAGCTGGACATGGAGCAACACGCTTGGGAAACAATGCTTAACGGACCTGGGATTTATTTTTTCTTTTAATACGGAAATCACATCAACACCTCTTCCAGCTCTGCTTCTTTCTCTTTTTAACTATTTCTTTAATCCTAGAAAAAAAGCTTTTTATTATTATTAGAATTTTGATTCTTTTACAGTCTTCATTATCAAAGTGGTTTAAGAAGCAGCCAAGATCTTTCATTCATGTATATGCACATGCACACATGCATGACGAACAAGAAAACACATTTACCTAGCTGATGTCAACTTTTAATTAATCATTACAAGCATTAATACAAATACGTAAATGTCAATTCGCAGATTTAAACAAACTGTTGCGCCAGTGAAATTCGGCAGAGGAGTTTCCCACAGCTGATGCTGAAGAAATGAAATAGGAGAGAGAGCCTAAGCCACACTCACACAGCCCCGGGAGCTCGGGTTTGATGCACAGGAAGGTTCGACATACGGCGTAATTGCTTTTGTCAGGGCTGCTCTTACCCTGCTCGTTCATAACTGAAGACTGGCTTGAAGTACAGAGCACGGACGTACTGGTGTGGACCCAACTGGGAGGCTCTCGTGCTGGGGCAGCCGTTCTCACTCCAGTTTGCACCTTACCCGTCTTTGGCGCGGAGACACTCCGCGCTGCCAACGCCCGAGGCAACCTCTCGTTTCCTCCTCCTTCGAAAAGCTCCCTCACAGCATCCGAACAGGAAAGCTGAAGCCCCAGGGAGGGACCTGGGTGCTGTCGCTTTTGCTCGAAATGCAGTGTCGCCGGCAGAGGACACGTAGGTGGACTTCTGCAGCAAACAGTTCATCAGGCGTTCACACCTCAACACACCTCCAGGCGCCGGGAAGGACAGCCAGCGAGACCCATGGCTACCCTCTATTGGCAGCTGGCGCACACCTTTGCTCAGGTTTACTCTTTTCTCATTAATCAACCTTTTCCCCCCCCACCTTTAACTCAAATGCATAAAATAAACTGCAGTCTGACAATTAAGCCACCACAACGTATTTCCAACATAATCACACAGCTTTTTTTTGCCCCTAAACTTAGCAGCATAATTACCAACGATGTGTTTCTGCACTTGCTGTAACACTGCCGAAGGACGCGCTGGAGACAGGAGGATAAAGATATCTGATTAAAGAGACTTCTCTGAGGCTCCACAGCAGATAGAGAAACATGAATAATTCACAGTATGAAAAGTAAAGGTGAAGTAGCAGAACTATCTTGGGTATATCACAGAGGATGTAGGTGTATGATCATAAACATCTTATTAAAAGTAGAATTAGAGAGGAAGGGGAAGAGGGAAGACTGATTCACTCCACAAGCAGCTATGGAGAACAGAGAATAAAAATTTGTTTTGCAAAGGTATTTAGAGGCCAAACCTCCATTAATCTCAAAGGAATTTTAAAATTTTGATTGTAAATGTTTCAGAGAATTCAATTTACTTCAAGTGCACTCATCTAAACACTCAGCTTTTATTGCAGCTGGTGAGGCCGCACCTCGAATCCTGGGTTCAGTTTTGGGCCCCTCACGACAAGAAGGACATGGAGGGGCTGGAGCGTGTCCAGAGAAGGGCAACGGAGCTGGGGAAGGGCCTGGAGCACAAGTCTGATGGGGAGCGGCTGAGGGAACTGGGGGTGTTCAGCCTGGNCCTTAGAGGTCTTTTCCAACCCTCGTGATTCTGTGATTCTGTGATTCTATTATCCCATCACTATCTCTGTAGATCAGTTCTGTCTCTCCTCACAATGTTATTGCTTTTGTTTTTTGAGATTAGCCTAAAAACCATATCTGACTGACTCACAATTCCTCCTTGGTTGCTTCTGGCTCGAGCCAAGTGTGGGATTTCAGTGCGGCTACATCAGGCGGGTCCATGCCCCACTCCCACAGGAGCCCATCACCACTGCTTGAGGGAAACAGATTCAGCTTCTACTCCTGCCTGCCCCCTGCATTTCACCCTTTAATTCGTGTCTGTTTTCTGCTTTGACCAGTTTCTCTGTGCCCTGCCAAACGCTCTGTCTCCCCTCTTAGAACAAGTCTCCTTCAGCAGTGCTTTTTTCCTTCTGCAGCAATCTCTTCCCTCTCACCCCTTTATTTTTCTGGAGATTTGTAACGGGAACAGTAGGATAACAAGGACAAATTCTTTGTCTGCTGTACCATACCATGGGCTATATGCCTGGTGCAGAGTTCAAGGACAAACCCATTTCGTTGTTGGACTTTTCAGGCACACAGCCAACACCGCCCAACAGATGCTATTTGCCTCTGCCCTGAAAATAGTTTCTTTGTTAAAGAAGGAAAAAGGTGAAAAATCCCTACTGGCATATTCCCTCAGACGCCGTGCGGGGTGGGCAGCGTGCCATCCCCACCCCCAGACCCGCTCAGGGTATTCATTTCCCATGGAGCTGCACGGGCAGGAGCAGCGCTACGGGCATCGCTACGGGCATCTCTATGAGCGTCTCTATGAGCATCGCTACGGGCATCTCTATGAGCAGCGCTACGGGCATCTCTATGAGCGTCTCTATGAGCATCGCTACGGGCATCTCTATGAGCAGCGCTACGGGCATCTCTATGAGCGTCTCTATGAGCATCGCTACGGGCATCTCTAGGAGCATCTCTATGAGCATCGCTACGGGCATCTCTATGAGCATCGCTACGAGCATCGCTGCCCACAGAGCAGCATCAGCTCCCACCAACACCCAGCACAGCCCCGGGTCCCCATTCGTTCGCCTCCTCCCTCCCTGAGCAGGAGGCGGCTGCTGCCGCATGCTCATCGGCAGCGTATTCCTACCGGGATTTGCATTTTCCCCTCGTTTAAGCCTCTGCACCATTTCTCAGCCTCTCTCTCCAGCTGTTTCTGCACCTCTGCGGGCTGGCCCAGGCTAAGCCGGGCTCTGAGCCAAAGACCTTCGCTGATTCTTGCTGACCTTCCTTCCCCTCCTCTTTACATGTGATTCGTTTTAAACATCAAGATCTCAGCCCTGATCTTCAAGGCACTTAATGATCTGAGCTCTGAATATCTGTAAAATCATGCAGAGCTCTGTGAGAGTGGCAGTTACAGCTCCACCTTTCTTGTACCCACTATAATGCAAAAAAGTCAGATTTGTACTTAAGACTGGACTTTTCCAGCTTCCAATACAAAAATAAATGCTTACTAGAAGCCAGGACCATTGCAAAGTTTACCCCTTCTGCTCCAGAAATACAGAAAACTTTAGTACTTTTGTCTTCAGAGAAAGAGGGATTTGTCATGAGCAAAACCCAACTGTGCCAAGCCTCACTGAACACCCAATTTTCCCTTCAGAAACCAGGTCAAAGAAAGGCTTATCTATACTGCAAAACACAAGTATGGCTGTAATGCCGTATAAAATCTGTATGCTGGCTCAGGACTGCCACGGTAGGTACTGGCAGCAAAACACAGTGGCACAGGCCTCTGTATGTACATTAAAGCGCTCTCCATACGAGATATCAGGTTCATGGCTTAACCTCTTGGTATTCTGGCTGCCTGCCGAGCCCTCTCTCAGAAATGACTGCCCCGCGTGTCAGTGCTCCTGGGCTGCAGACACCCAATGAATACATTTTTCAAGGTCCAGAGCTTTTAAATTCAAGAAAACAAACCAAAACAACAAACTCGGAGGATGGTATCTTCTTACAACACCTCTCCACCAACCTGTCCCCCCGGTGACCCCGCGCCGGTGGGCTTGAACCTGCCCCCCAGGGACTGGCGGGTCCCCGCACCAGGTCCTGCTGCGCCGCGGCCAGAGGCAGCTCAGCCCCGGCCCCCGGCCCCGGGTCCTGGTCACCCGCAGGACTTTGTCAGGTTCCCAGCGTCCCCTAACAGCTTCCTAAAGTGCACGTTTGCTGCTCTGCAGCTCTTTGAGGCAGATGTGTGCAAACACCTCTATTGCTCTCATTTGCTCTTAATTATGATTCCTACTTTGATTGTTTTTCCACTACAGTTTGTAGCAACCTATAGAAAAGAGTGTGATCTCCTCCAAAACATTAAACACAAATCCATACCATACTTGAGTGAAATTACCATTTTTCTCTTAAATGTGGTTGGCAGCAAATCAAAGATGACAAACAGAGGAAGATGAAGATGTTTTGTATTTTCAAGAGAAAGCTGAAAACAAAAATAATTTTTATCTTGTTTACGTTACTTAGAATCATAGAATCACAGAATCACTAAGGTTGGAAAAGACCTCTAAGGTCATCCAGTCCAACCGTCAACCCAACCCCCCCATGCCCACTAAACCATGTCCCCAAGCGCCTCATCTCCACGTCTTTTAAATCCCTCCAGGGATGGGGACTCCACCACTGCCCTGGGCAGCCTGTGCCAAGGCCTGGCCACTCTTGCAGGAAAGAAATTTCTCCTCATGTCCAACCTAAACCTCCCTTGGTGCAACTTGAGGCCGTTTCCTCTCGTCCCATCGCTGTTCCTTGGCAGAAGAGACCGACCCCCCTGGCTCCAACCTCCCTTCAGGCAGTTGCAGAGTGCGATGAGGTCTCCCCTCAGCCTCCTCTTCTCCAGGCTGAACACCCCCAGTTCCCTCAGCCGCTCCCCATCAGACTTGTGCTCCAGGCCCTTCCCCAGCTCCGTTGCCCTTCTCTGGACTTGTAGGTATATAAAAATATAATGACTGCTCTTCCAAAGTGATGGTCTCCCAACAGTATAGCTCCTTGATTTAGGCAACCTATCGACCAAATGTCATGCTGGCCTCATCATCAGAAGTCACCTAGTTATCAAAAGGCTTTTATACAGTTAAATCCTGATTCAGCACGATGGATAAAATCAGGAGTGTTTGTGTTTTCAAGTCTGCCAATAAGAAGATTATGAAATATATTTGATATGAAGTATATTAGAAACCACGATTTCAGTTTTCAATAAGCAACAAGCTGCAGATCAGCATGACCCTTCCACAGATCTTCACCTTTCTGTCCCTGCATTCTTTGAACAGTTTTAATATTTCCTCCGTCTCACTTGCTTCTGACAAGAAAGCAAGTCAATACAATTCCTGGTGACTTTAAGGAGCAGCATGAAGGTCTTCACAATAACTGTATAGATGATAAAAGAAGTAGGTGTTTACCAAAAGCAAACCAAACCAGACAAGACACTTGTCTGGTTTGAAAACTGCAGTATGTCAAAAGAGCCGTGTATGACCTTTCCTTCAGTTTTAAGGTGTGTGCGTCTTAAAATTTTCAGCAATTTCCAGACAGAGCTGGAATACTCAGCAACATAAATTCAATCAGAGGATCTCATTCAAGACAGGTACAGCAGCAGGCAGACCTGCTTCAAAGGGAGCCTCCAGCTCCGCTTACGGATCTGCCTAGCACAGACGACCACAAAGCATTTCATGAAAGCTTTATCTTAGCCGTGGGTAGCGCCGGTGAGCCTGCGGCAGGGAACGGCCCAGCTGGACAATGAGAGCTTCTGTACCCAACCTCTGTACGTGAACACACACGGTACAAGTACGTTCGTTTCTAGTGCGCAGCCCTTCAACGCCTCCACAACCCTATTAACCCCTAGGTGTGAAGGATCAGACAAATCACGCCTGAACTGATGCCTCGCAATTCCTGACAAACACGGTTTTTCCGTGAAACGTGGCTGGGGAGGGGCGTTCAGGACCCCGTGGGGGTGGCTGGCACCCGCTCTCCACGGCTGCGGGCACCCAGCTCAGGCGGAGGATCAACCTCTCCAGCCCTGTATCACAGCATCTCACCTCCATTAAAGAGCTCCCGACTTCGCAACGACAGCAGTATAAGAGGAATTTCACGTTATTAGGAAAGGTGTTCACAATTTCCTATCAAAACCTGATAGCTTTTTGATCCTGATTCGCAACATGTATATACGAATCTAAATAAAGCCACAAGACTTCCTCCAGCCTTTGGGAACAGCGTTGCCCCTCCTCTCACGACAACACACACATTTACATGACAGTGAATAAACCAGGTTTATCACACAGTACTGCGCAAAGCATCCTCGGAGGCTTCAGCCAACGAGGCTTCATGGAGCAACTACCCAAAAGATAACCACATTATCACTGCAACGCTTGGGAACACCACTGGCATGGGAAATGAAAAGCCCAAGGACGTTTCAGAAACTTGCCTTTTGTCTCATCGAATGCAAAGCTAGTGCTACTTGCCGAACCGAGTAAACAGGATCTGAAACACTCTGAATACACCCGCAATTAGCTAAAGCAAATGCCATAAAATTTGAGCCGATTTTTTAAGGGTCCCCATTTCTATGCAGTGTGGAAAGCACGGCTTGGTTGGAAGAAGGCAAAGATACAACATAGGCTTCAGCAATATAATCAGTACGTAGACACAAACAGACCTGTTAACGTCTGATCCACCAGATTGCTTGCCATGATCGTCACCGCCGGGGCAGACACAGCAGTCACCCGGGCGACTTGCGTCGGCATCAACGGACCCACATGAACGTCCATTCTGGAGGCAGAACCTGCATTCAAACCATAAGATAAATTTTTTTTTTTTCCCTCAGTAAACAAAAATGCCTTTAAAAAACTTACTTTTTTTCAGCCTTATTTCACAGAGTGCTCTTTAACCCTCCTGCTAAACATTTCTCTCTATACCCGTTTGCACGGTTAAAACAATAGGTTTTGTGTTAGTTGAATCACTGGTCTAGTCTGGTCATTGATGTCCATTGATTCTCAGCAAACAAGCACCGGTGGAAATCTTAAATTAATAGAAATGTGGCCCTCAAAGTAAGAATTTGCAAGGATATATCAATGCTTTCAGAACAGATTACAGCAAGATCAGTTTTCTTATTTAAGCCTAAATAACACACCTCCAGTTTCTGCTGTTACATCACAAGGTCTTTGTGTCCCATTCCATCCATGGGCAATTATTTTGCCAATAATTTAAAACAGCAGCTTTATCTAAGGGAATCACAGTCTGCTCAGACAATTCACAAAAGAGAAAATCACTAAATTGCTCATATACGTTATTCATGATAAAGCAGTAATCCAGGTCTGCTGCTAAAACCATGCTAATTAAAAACCAGGCCACTTAATCCTTGAGAATTCGTGGCTATCGCCGAATTTGAGGTCAAACCTTGAACGTTAGTTTCCCATTACCTGTGCGCGAAACCTTTTTTCGGAAACAGAAGGACCCGAACCGCATCATCTCATTGCAGACGTGAGTTCAGTGTCCCATCAGCAGCCTCTGTCCCCTGTTTACCAGCCACCATTTCAAAACTGAGCCGCAGCAGGACATACCCCTCGTCAAGGCGGACTCTGGGAATCACATCTTCTTTCCCAAGCACGAGCCAAGCCACGGAATTAACTGCCCTTTCGTTTCACTAACTACTCTTGTGCTGTGAAACGCGTCTCATCCCAACTTCTCTGCGTTTCGCAGTCATATGGATCATTTCTGGAGCCTTCACTCTGTTAGAAAAACTCACTCGCACGCTATAAACCTCTTCACTGATTTGTTGTTTCTCAGATTCCAGGTGCCAAAGCAGATTATTAAACTCTCACCAACGTGGGGAAACTGGTTGCTTTTTTGAATGCAACTATAACAATATTTTATCATCAAAAACGTCACTTTTTCTTCATGAGAACTAGAGTCTTGGGTATCGCCTGGGCTAGCGAGATCACGAGAGGTATCTCCTCGCTGCTTTGAGGTGTGGACCAGCCCAGCCGGGGCAGAGGAACCTTCCCCGTCTGCAGAGCTGCACGGCCCACCCCGGCCACAGGCACTCCAAAGGCACGACGCCTTCAACGGGCGGGTATTTTAGCAACAATAATAATGATGGTGCTAATTATGCTAATGAAGCATGCGTTTTGCTGGTAGGCAGACATATTCTATTGAATATAATCTGAATTACCTGTACGAGTAAAAATACGCATCATGAAATTCAGGGTGATTTTTCCTTTCCTCACCCCCTTGTCTCCCACCCCAATGACCAGGGCACAGCAGTGGAAGCCAGAAACTCTCCAAGAAAAAAGATAAATCTGAGTATTTTGTAGCAGATTGCTCAAATGAAGAAGAAAGTAGAAACTGGGATTGCAGAAAGCCCAAAGAAAACCCAGTTTACACCATTCAGAGAGCGCCCGGCAGCACGTCGGTGAGCCTGCCCTCGGCTGCGGGCTTCACCCGGCTCCCTCACGTCGGGTACAAGGTCTCTGGTGCGAACTGCAGGGAACGGCACCAGTGGAAGGGTGTCCTGGAGCTCCAGGCAACGCTAAACATCTGCTTTTGCCCAACGGGAAGCAAGAAGTCCACAATTGCTACTGAAACAGGGAAAGCCCATGTCTTCCACCCGGATCTGGGGGCATTCTCTATGGAAATACAATTCCAGCGACGGCGGGGCTGTTCTCTTTCCTAGCCGGCAGGTTTTCAAAGCTGCTATTTTAATGCACTTTCTCGTATCATCAACTGTGTGTTCCCGAAGCAGACTGGAATTCAGGCTATCACCAGACTTTGCGGGATTCACCCTCACAACAGGTGAAGAAGAATTTAAAATGTAGTATATTAAAAAAGTGGGAATTTGATTAAAATTATCTTTTACAACAGTAGAAATGGATATAAAATACAAATCTTATGAAAGAAATACCACTTTATAAAATTAGAAAGTCGTATTCCTGTAAAGGGTTAACACGGCTAAAGAACCACTCAGGGAAAAGTAAAGTTTTGACAAAAAATAATCTTAGGAAAAAGCAGGAGGTTCATGAAGCTTCAGGAGCTGGGGCCAGAACACCAAGTTCACTGAATGTTCAGTAATGCATGATACCAACTTGCTATGAGCCCGGGTTTCTTACAGACATGACTTGGCAAAGGATGATTTACTAATTTTAAATGCAAATGAAACACCTCAGAAAACCATGACCCCCGTATCCAGCAAGGAAAAAAGAAATGAGTTTCCAAATGTGCTGAACAACCGGGAGGACAATTGCAGTTTTTCCATACGACCAAGTGGAAGAGGGTGATTAGTCCCCATCAGCTGGGGGGGATCCAGGACCTCCAAACCCTCACGACTCAGAGCAACGTGCAGACACAGCATCACCTCTCCTCAGGAGCTGGCAGCGTTATGCAGAGCAACCCCTGAACTTCAGGCTTCGCGGACGCAGGATCAGGCCTCCAGACAACTGAAAAGTCACCTGAGATGAGCGTTTTGCAGACAAACACCATTTGCACCACATACCCAGGAACGTTGCCCTGTGCGCGTATACCCGTAAGCACAGCAAGAACCACTGGCCCCGCCGCTACTGCACACCCGTAAATCACATCCCTGCGTTTTTATTTTGGTGCCCTCCTCACAAGAGGCTTGAAAGCACATTTAATATTTTTATGGGCTTCCTCCCACACTTCAGCCTTCACCTGCACCTGCAGCACAGCCCTCCTAGGACAAGGATTAATTAGCAAGCCACCGTCGTGCCAGCCAGCTAGTGGAAGGGGAAGAAAAGGGATTGAGGACAGTGCCAACACCATTTTAACCTCCCAAGCCCAGCGGAGGTTCGTACTACGTGTCTCAAGGCACATGTAAAAATACATACACAAAGCACGGATTTTCTTAAGCGATAACTCAGGGGTACATGTTCACGTAGGGTGCCCCGCCTGAACTGGTCAGAGCCCTCCACGGACTTGCGGCGGTCTAGAACAAAGCAAAACGGGTACCAAGAGATGCTCCGAGATCGTTAACATCAGCGAGGCGGGGGCAGAGGGGAGGCAGCAACAAGACCTCTGTGACCCACCAACCGTCCCGACAAAGCAGCTCCGTGCCGTGCTCCCGGCGGTCTCCTCCCCGGGAGAGCAGCACGGGCTACCGGGGGGCACGGGGGAGATTAACTGCAAGCAGCTGCAGGAAAAACACCAGAAAAGGAAACATTTTATTATTGCTCTCTCTTCTTCTTTTCTATTGCCACTAAGTCAGGATAAGAGACATTCCTGCAAGACACGATCAGTAGCATGATAAAGAAATTACCCTGTAAGGTACTGTGGTAAATTTAATCCACATTTGCTTTGAAGAAAGAATGATAAATAAAGCGTTTACGGAAGAGGAACAGGTCAGTGTGATGTTTGTTGTGCTACCTACAGCACAACAATGTAACTGGAGGCACTTGCAACTTGGCCATCTCTAACAAGACAGTGAACCATTTCCCAGCTTGAGACGATGTTTGGACCTGAGGCAACGACAGTTTCTTTTTTCTGCTTCTGTCAAAGCCTCTGGCAAAACTATTACCTTTGATGAACTCTCTGGATATAAAGAAATGCTGAGGAACCACCAATTCCAACACTGAAGTCAAAGGTGCCTCTAATTATATGGAGCAATCCATGCAACAGCAGACTCGCAACAGCCCCTCCAGTTTTATGAAGATGCCCAGCAGGACACACGCACGAACGGACTGAAATTCTGGTTTCCATAACCTTGGAGACCATTTCTTAAGCCAGGATTTCCATCTGTAATTGAGATGTACGTTACTACACAATTAATTCCATGAGTAATGTTTTATAGAGCAAGAGTTGTTTGGTTGTCTTTGGCTTTTCAAATTAATTTTAATTACAACAAAAAGTTCACTTTCATCCTATGGCTTCCAGACTCATCAGAGACAGATTAAAATGCTATTTCATCCTCTGGTCTCTTCTGGTTCTGGTGAGGTATGTGCGCCCGAACGCCTTGCTCTCTACAACACCGTACTCGGGAAGGGCTGGGCAGCTGCTCTGAATTTATCCAAAACGGCCATCTTTAAAGATAACAACAGATCCAAAAATACTGGAGGTGAGCATGGCCGGGAATCTTCGGCTTGTCCTTTTCCACCTTTAAATTTGCAAAGGGGGGAAGTTTCACGCCTACAGATGTGAACCTGTGCCAGCGAACGGGCTCGGCCCAGGTCCCCTCCCGCTGCTGAAGCCCCCCCCGGGGGGACAGGCTTGTCTCAGGCAGCCCCACAGGCTGGGCAAGCTCTTTGGGGGACGCTGGGCTGATCCAAAACCTGCCCCGAGCACGGCACCACGGCTCACACCCCCGCCGTTCACCGGGGGCCGCGATGCCGGGCAGGGGAGAAAATGGCACCCGGCTCCAAAACCGCCACCGCTCCCGTCCCACCGCTGCCCCCCGCGCGCGGGAGCCTGCGGCGTACGAACCACGCGTGGGACACTTGAAGGTTTACCCCCCAATTCTGAGGTGTAAAGGGACACCAGGCAGACGTAAGCAGCCATAAGCCACGCACGTGAGTTTCGGTACACAAGCGATTCTCTACACCCAAAATTGGAATAATTTTCATAACGTGCTTAATTATCTCCCCACGGTTAGACGTACACCACTTGGGATGAGCTCTGCTCATTTTGTTACCACAGTGTACGTTGCATGTTGAACCGTGACTTTCCATTTTATAATTTCAACTGCTTCTCTATGTTGATTTATTATCACATCCAGGAACAATAAAATGATCGGTGCATCTTTTGATGTGAGGGAAGCAATGAGCTCACAGCTTCCATCCATATTGGAGTCAAGCATATACATATATATACACATATAGATATTATTTCATACATGCAGATAGAGTTCAACTGCTTAGTTTAATTATATCTGATGCTCACCAAATAAGCTTGAATGATTTAAGGCAATCATAACCTTTAAGGAATAAATATTTATGCTTTCTAGTTCTTTGCGCTCATAAAAAGCAGTCTTTGCAATAGATGGATTTGGAATACAAATAAACTCTGTGGACTGAATTTAAAGCCATAATGCAATATAAGCTTTCAGGAGGAACTGCACATAACCTGGGCTGGACTAACACCCAACCGTGAACCGCAGAGACCCGAACACCCACCCACGCACACGCCGCGCATTTCGTGATTAAGTTTAGGCAAATCTTACTACAAAACCATACTGAGGAGGGGGAGGGTAAAAGTCATCTTTTCCATGAAGTTTCTGACTATTGCTAGAGCCAAGGAGCCCTGACTATCAAGTCATGCGTTTTGAGAACATCTGTCCATTTTTAAGATTATTTCAGTGCAGATGCATTTTACTGTCGCTTAGAAACACAGGCAACCTTCGTCTCAATTTAACTGCAACGAGGACATTACAAGGACAAAGGAGGACAACAGCAGACGAGTGGAAGGTTCAGAAATCTGAAGATCCTCTGCAAGCGATGCACCGCCCTGATTTGCATCCCTGAGGAGCAGATGCTGATTTGCATCCCTGAGGACGGAACCCGGAGCGGAGAGGCTGAGGCTCCCCTGCCCCTGTGCATGGGGGTCTGGGGGCTCCACGTACCCACCTCCAGCTTGCTGCTCCCCACGGCCGTGCCGCAAGCCCCACGGCACCGGGAGCGGAGCCGAAGGACCGCGCCGGGCGCAGCTGGAGTCGCTGCCCCCGCTCAGCAAACCCCCTCCCCAGGCGAGCGGAGGGCACAGGAGCCAGGGCTCGGCCCCCCCGGCCCCAGCTTGGGGCAAGGCAGCTCCCACCCCCGGGGACGTTTTCCCTCCTCGCCGCTCCCGGGCAAGGGCAGCCCAGGGAGGCCAAGTCCCACAGCCGCTCCGGCCGAACTGGGAACAGTTACAGCCGCTCTGGCCAAACTGGGAATGGTTATAATGGACAACCCCGTCACCCGGCACGTCTGAGTTGGCATTTTTACACTGTTGCTTAAGCACCTGAAGATGAGAATGGGAAATTCCCCATCACATAACTGACCGACTGTGCCTCACCTCCAGCAGAAACCACCGTCCCCAGGTCAAATTAAATTAGATGGTAGATTTTTCCCGGAACAGACAACTAACACTTCCACCTTGGTTATTTCTAGCAAACAGTACTTAAAGGGTATTTCTTTTTTTACCCCGTACCACACAGACAAATAGATGACTGTTGCTACCTCCCTCCTCTACTTGCTCGTGGCCAACACAGGCCTCAGGAGAGGGAGCCGATACATTACTGACGCTCGTGACCCACTTGAAAGGGATAGGACAGATTTCCAGGGCAAATAAATGTTTACTCTGTGCCTCAGCAGACCCATCGGCTCTCATCACTCCATTACACAGCGCAGGGATGTTAACGACCCGCGTTAACAGGAATCATGTTGCCCATGGCAAAATAACGTGACGGGTCCTGGGCCGCCCCGCAGCTGGCTCCAGCAGCGGAGGCTTCCTGCTCCTCCTGTTCGGTTGTAATTCTTGCCGTTTCCAGTTAAACTATGGCACTTCCAACATTATCTTAAAGCTAAGTTAGCAGTTCGGCAAGGGTTTAAGCCTAATTTCCCTCACTGTGATTCAAGAAGCCTTTAACAGCACTGCACGCAAAAGAACAGGGGTCACATAATTTATTTTAATGTATTCATATTGAAAATATCCGTAGCATGGGCCTAATCTTACCCCCGGTGAAGTCAGCACAAGTCTCTCTGTTGAGCTTCATGGGCATTGAATCACGCTCCTGAAACCAAAGCTTTTCTTCCTGCAACACACTTGCCTCTTGCAAAGCTACTCTTTATGCCAGGGGACAAAAGATCTTCATGCATTATTGAACAGCACAGTTTGTCATTTATATTTATTTTAGCTAAATATATCTCAGAACTTGTTTTTATTAATGGCTTTGTAAGACCACCTCATGAACGGCACCAACCGTAAGAGCACAACGTGCCCGGGCGACGGCCGACGCAGAGCCGACGCGGCAACAATCGGGATAACCTTTGTAAGAATTTCTAAAATTCCACCACACGGTCGAAATACTTGTTTGGTGAGAAACCCACCATGAAACCGGGAATTGTGTTTCCCGCAGAGAAGGGGAGGAGGGGCGGGGGGCCGGGGGGCCGGAGGGCCATCGCCACGCTGAGGGCAGGGCGCTGTGGGGTGGCACTGCCCACCCAGTACCGAGTGCCCGGGACGTTTGCTGGTCTCTGAAACGACCAGCTCCCCTGACGCTGGGCTTTACGGACCGGGCTGCGGGGCAGGTGATGCTCTGCCGGCTGCGATGCCGTGCACCGAAGACGGTTACTCCTGCGCTCGCCTACGTGGAGGCTGCGGGGCCACAGCAAAGCTGCACCTCGGCTGCAGAGCTCCCCCTGACCCGCCGACACGTGCGGCCACGGCAAGGCTTCACCTTCAGAACACGAGCACGGAAATACCGGAGGCAAGGGTTGGACCGGGGCATCGCACCTGCTGCGGAACAGGATGCTCCAGCGCCCAGCGACGGCCCAGTTCATGGGCCATCCCGTTCAGCAGTAAGAAAAAAGGCTGAGGTTCTCATTTCAAAAACGGAATGTTTTTCATATACCTAAAAACATCCCTATTCCATTCATCCTTTTCATCTTTTCCCACCTTTTATGACATACTTCGTATTTGCCTGTAGTTACATATTTGTTTCAAAAATATGAAAAGCACATTTAACTGAAGCATTCTTTCTGTACCACTGGGATTAGATGGTTAAAGAGGAATATAAATGGGAGGCATTTTTGAGAATATTAATCCTGTTTCGCCTGAAATAAACCAGCCAGGAATAGTTTTTAAAAAACTCACGAACTCAAACTTTGCCTATCCATCTACTGGTTTGCGCACAAGAAATGACGTATACAAGTGAACCACCACCATCCTGAGCACCACCCCTCCCACGCCCGTGGTCAGAACATCCACGGGCTCATCCCCAGCGACGGGTGCCCAGGCCACCACCCCCACGCACTCACCCCTGCCAAGACGGGATACCTTCATTAACGCTACATACAAAACCGGCTGGGGTCATAATTGATCAAGATACCTCCTGAGCACTAGGAATTACAAGTCATCGAGCTGGTTTCAATACCAAGTAACTTCCATTCCAGCAGAGCAACCCCAGCAGGTTCCCACAGACCAGGACCCACTGGTCGTGGGTGCTGTTCAGGCACACCAAATCCCCCCACAACCTCTATCGGGCCTATTTCCCTTAGCTGGCATACCTCCAGAAAACTGTTTCCCAGCAAAAAACTACAAAAAAGGAATTATTCCTCCTGTTATTTTTCGCTAATAACCATCTGCCTGTATTTGCTTGTCAAATTCTGACCTACCATTAAGAGAAAAGAAAGAAAATAAAGGATATTTATTTTGACGAGGATGACATGACAGCAAACATGTCCTCAATAAATCACACCGAATAATCATAGAATCACAGAATCACTAAGGTGGGAAAAGACCTCTAAGATCATCGAGTCCAACCGTCAACCCAACCCCCCCATGGCCACTAAACCATGCCCCCAAGCGCCTCATCTCCACGTCTTTTAAATCCCTCCAGGGATGGGGACTCCACCACTGCCCTGGGCAGCCTCTGCCAAGGCCTGGCCACTCTTGCAGGAAAGAAATTTTTCTTAATAAAGAAAATATAAGAGAATATAAAAATAAAATAAGAGAAATACAAACTCAACGCGGGAAGGAGTTGCCTGGGAGAAGGAGGAGCTGTGTAAATCTGGTCCCGCAGCCCCCTCCCAGGCAGAACGGAGCGGCTCCGGAGGGAAGTCACTGCTGCAGGGATCCACTTCCACTGATCCCATCTACTCCAAGCACGGGTGATAACTCCAGAGAGAAAGCACTGCACCCAGATGGCACCTTCTGGACAACGGGGAGAGAAAACGCCTCTCCAGCACGTACCCCAACGCCGTAGGAAGAAAGATGGGGAGAAGGAATCATAGAATCATAGAATCACTGAGGTTGGAAAAGACCTCTAAGATCATCGAGTCCAACATCAACGCAACCCCCCCATGCCCACTAAACCATGTCCCCAAGCGCCTCATCTCCACGTCTTTTAAATCCCTCCAGGGATGGGGACTCCACCACTGCCCTGGGCAGCCTGGGCCAAGGCCTGACCACTCTGTCAGGAAAGAATTTTTTCCTAATGTCCAACCTAAACCTCCCCTGGCACAACTTGAGGCCGTTTCCTCTCGTCCTATCGCTGTTCCTTGGGAGAAGAGACCGACCCCCCCTTGCTCCAACCTCCCTTCAGGCAGTTGCAGAGCGCGATGAGGTCTCCCCTCAGCCTCCTCTTCTCCAGGCTGAACACCCCCAGTTCCCTCAGCCGCTCCTCATCAGACTTGTGCTCCAGGCCCTTCCCCAGCTCCGTTGCCCTTCTCTGGACACGCTCCAGCCCCTCAATGTCCCTCTTGTCGTGAGGTGGGACACGGATGCCAGGCGATGCCCCCCGTCGGGAGGGTGCTGCTGCGGGTACCCACTCCCCGCTGGCGGGAGCCGGGCTCCCAGGGCTGTCCTGGGACCTGCTCCGGGAGCAGAGAGCGGGCAACGCCTCTGAGTGGTTCTGTTGGTTCTCACCAGGTTTGCAGCCCTGGCCTCTGCGGGGGCAGCTGGGAGACCCCTGCCCGGGGCTGGGGACGCTGGGGACTCGAGGTCCCCCACGCCTGCGCCGGCAGCGCAGCAAAGGTTGGCGTGGACCTGCCGGAGCCGCTCTTCAAAGGACTTCGTAACCGCGACTGTCGAACGGAGGACTTGCAAGAGCCATTTTGGACTTGAAATAGAAACTTCTGCGAGACCTTCAGCTAGAAACCCCAACGGGCTGAGGTGAGGGGGTGCCACAGGCTGGGACTCAGCACCGGCCCCGGTGTCACTGATGCACCAGCCCGCCCGGCACCGACACATCCCTGCACGGCGGGCGGGGAGGGACGGGGATGCTGCCGTCGGTTCTGCTCCCCCAGCCCTGCTCCCAACCCCGCAGCTGAACCTGGGGAACGCGGCGGCTGCCGGGCGCAGCGTTTGCTGGAGAGCAGCAGCGCCGGAGCAGGAGGCGAGCGGGCAGCCCTGCCCCGGGAGACCTCGCAGCAGGAGACCACAGCAAAGCAGGGGTGTGCAACGCCCCGTGGTCCCACCGCAAACTGGCTTTTAAACACAAAAGCTTCATCGCCCGGGTGCATTTCAAATTAATTCTATGATATCTTAACAAAATCAAGACGCACCATTAATGTATTTGTTATTTAAAAACCATCTTGAAATCGGGTAAGTTATTTTTCTACTGGAGACTACTGTCCAAATGGCATCCATTCTAAAGTTCACCGACTTAAAGATAAACCAAGAAAAACCGCTGTGCCTTGGCTGCTGAGAGAGGGAGGTTGCACACGGGCGTTACTTGCTCCCCAACAGCTCCCATCAGAGCCCACTTGGAAAGACACCAAGAGCCTTGGAAGGAGGACAGAACTCCCACCTTAAATAGCCGTGATAGACGTCGGAGTTATCCCGTTTAGTCTGCAGCGCTCTCCCCTCCCAGGAAAACTCTGGGGTCTCCGCTCCTGTTGTTTCCCAGCTTAATCTTCCAATGGAGGCGAAGGCCCGGCTTAACATTGCTCAACCGGGTAAAGCTGCGGGGCTGACACCCGGACTAACACCAGCTTCCTCGGCGACGGCAGCTTCCAGCCGGTGCAGCTGGTCTCAGCCGCGGGAAGATGGGAATTTCGCTTCCTTTCCTACAATATTTTAATCTATTCTCGTACCTTGTTTTTGTTCCTGGAACACCTGCGTTTTAATTCCTCTGCTTTGTCAGAAGTTTTATTCTTGCTTATTTGTATGTATATTCATTACACCCTGCTGTGTACAGACAGGATCACCTTTGGTTGCTAAAGACAGAGAGAATTTTCAGTGGTGTAAAGCCCAAGAATGTAATTTTCTAAAGTGTGCCCGTGACCAAAGAGTAGAAAAGCTATTACAGTATAATTTTGTTGACTTTCCAGTCACTGATGCAACACTGAAAATCCCCCACTCCATAAGAAGCCCAGCAGGTACTCCAAGACACGCTTATTTCTAAGTCAAATGTGAGCCGCAATGATTCTTCTTTACATCCAAATTGAAATGTAATGAGACTGTATTAACAAAGAGTATTAAATATTCAGTGGTCTGGCTCTGCTCGGGGAAGGCTTTACCTCACGCTTCCAGCGGGACCCGCAGAGCAGGGCTGATGTAAGGCAGGCTTTGGCTTTGCCCTTTTGACACCATTTAGAGGAATTACACTTCTGCATGGAAAAATCAAACAAACCCCAGCCAACCAACCCCAGAAGAGCCTAAAGCAGGACACAACCTATAAATATGAAATAAAATGCTAATATTGAATCTAAACACTCAAAAGAGCTTTCCCTACAGCAGCAGATACAGCTGTTTTCTTGCACAGCGAGTACCTACAGAAAGCAACAGTTTTGGGAGCAGAGCACACTACACACAAACTTGCCATCGGTTCCTTATTTCTTACTGATGATAATCCTGAACGCGTACGAACTCATGGAGCGGATGATAAGAGTGCTGTAAAACCCCTTTCAGAGACGAGGAGAAATTCTGGCACTGAGCACATCAAACCTTCCTTTGTCTTCCAAGGGTCAGAATTTTCCTGGGTTCTGTGGATTTTTCGGACTAAAATCTGTGCTCAGCAAAGGATGGAGCACCTATTCATAATCTAACGGGATATAACATCACCTTAAGGGAAAACACAACAAACCAAAGAAACAACCCTTGCACATACCTGACAAATAGCCACCAATGTACCAGGTGTGCTGCAAATGGGCAACTCCTGTGACTGCAGGGAAAGCTGGTCTTAATTCACAAACGTGAAAAAAAAAATGTGTTGCAGTACTGTATCCCTAAGAACATTAAGTGTAAGATGGACACATGCATCAGAGCAAAGGTCCTTCCCGACCAGCACCCTGCTCCCAGCCACGGCTAATTGCAAATGCTGTGAGAAGAGCGTAGGAATGGTGCAAGGGTGTAGTGAAAGACAAGGAAAAGGGGTAAGAAAAAAGCATAATATTTCAATAGGATACTCTTCCAACCTTTCAAATACCCCTGGCTCAAAGAATTGTATAAACCTTAATGGGCTTTTTTTGTCCACAAATGTCTCCAGTAACTCTTTTGCGTTCATCAAGATAAAATCACACCGAGGCTTTGGCATTGACAAAACTCTTTAGGAAGGAGATCCAAATAGTCTACGTCTTGAAGAGTTTTGTCAAGATAAAATCACACCGAGGCTTTGGCATTGACAAAACTCTTTAGGAAGGAGATCCAAATAGTCTACGTCTTGTTTGTTTAACACCTGATAACTCCGCGTCTTTGTGAGAGGCTGGTAGGTGCTTACGCTCCCCACATCTCCCACGACCTCACAGATCTGTGTCACGTCCTCTCCCACCCTGCCCCTCGTCCCTGTTCCAGCTGAAGGGCAGGAGGTTGCTTATCTGTTCTTCTGGCGCAGCCAAAGGGTCATCAGCGAACAGGCATCAAGGTCGTATTTAGAGAGAGAGGTATACATACACATATATATGGCTCATCAAAACTAATCAAACTATTGTAACACTACCACATTACAAAACTGAGGAAGAAAAGCATTAAACTGTGCAGGAATCTGACCCAAATTCCTGGAAACTGCTGGAAGGAACAGAAAACTGAAGAGCAGATGAGTGAAGCCAGGCAGTAATCAATTCCTCAGCAGCAAACGAGCACATCTACATTGCAGGGCCGGTGCGTGCCAGCCTCATCCCCTACCTGGAAGCTGCTGCCCTCCCGTGTGGACACGGCCATCGCGACACGGCCACCGTGACAGCAAGAGGGAAAGGCGTCTGTGCCCAACGCAGCGTCTACGTCATCTTGTGGCCACCGATTTCAGCGGCCGACCGATTTCACAAGATGCTCCTCGCTGTCTGGGGCACCGAGCTTGAGGATCTAAGTCGGAGGGATTTGACGCTGGGCGTTACGCGCAGCCCGTGGCCGATCGGGGAAACGCGTCTCATACCCCGCCGCTGCCGCGGGTAGCTGGGCCGTTGGGAGCTACCTGCCGGGAATGAATACCCAACATTTCACGTTTAACTCATTTCTGTTGTCTCTCTAATGTCTCCTGGGGGATTTGGACTTGAACTGAGGGAAAGAAACGGGGGTAAGGTTCAAAAATCTTGAAAAAGACGACAATACCCCAAAGAACGGTGTAACTAGGATTGAGCCGGTCAGGCAAGAAGCATCAGAAGGAACCCACTGCCCGATACCAACCAAACCCCGCAGAGAAATGCAGTCTGTCTGCTGGCGAGGAAGGTCACGGGCAGAAGAGCCCGCCGCAGGATGGTTCAGTAGTAAGGAAGCAGAATAAAGAATTTCAATAATTTCACTAATTTCAATAATTTCAATAATTTTTGTAAAATAATTTCATTATTGAAATATTACTTTGGAGGAATTTGCCTGTTCCCAGCCCCGCGGGCGCTCGCCCAGGTGAATGACATCGCCACCAGCGCCAGGACAAGGTGACGCCGACACTCGTCACCCCGCTGTCCCCACCAGGACCCCCCTTTGCTCATCTCCCTCCGGCCAAACTCTCGTCCCCAAGAGGGAGGATTAGTTTGTAAACATTCCTGCAACATAAACACGCAGTTTACTACGGAAAAGAGGAGAGGAATGAAATAATGATTTCAATCGCCGTGTCTAATAGCCAGTAACAGTCAGACACAGAAACACACCAATTTATTTTTATTATCGCTCTTATCATTTTATGACCCCCGAAGTTAGTGAAGATCAGGGCCCAGGGACTTGCTTCTGTTAGAAGCAACATCCACCACGATTAGGTAATTTGGGGGAATAGTGCTTATTTGCAAAGGACAAGAGGAGTCTCTTTGCTTGAACAGGAGAGGAATCGAAGAGTAACAAAAAAACCCCCAGGTTTTACAAACCATGCAGACTCCTCCAGCCACATCCAGCCCCTCAGCTCTGCTTCCACCTTCTCCCGAAGGTCACACCACGTTCTTCCTCAAGGCCATTTTCCGTTGGCTAAAGCCGAGGCTGCCTAGAAGCCACCTTTGCTGAATTCTCTGTTTCTTTGAAAACATACGTTCATTAAAAACATTCAGCACTTTCTGCATCTGATGATCTTTTTCCCTCTGCCTCAGACCGCAAAACGTGTTTCCTATTTAGCGCAGAGGCCACCCTCGCCCGTCTGCTGCTGGTGAAGTTCTGGGCCCCTCACGACCAGAAGGACATGGAGGGGCTGGAGCGTGTCCAGAGAAGGGCAACGGAGCTGGGGAAGGGCCTGGAGCACAAGTCTGATGGGGAGCGGCTGAGGGAACTGGGGGTGTTCAGCCTGGAGAAGAGGAGGCTGAGGGGAGACCTCATCGCGCTCTGCAACTGCCTGAAGGGAGGTTGGAGCGAGGGGGGGTCGGTCTCTTCTCCCAAGTAACAGCGATAGGACGAGAGGAAACGGCCTCAAGTTGTGCCAAGGGAGGTTTAGGTTGGACATTAGGAAAAAATTCTTTCCTGAAAGAGTGGTCAGGCCTTGGCACAGGCTGCCCAGGGCAGTGGTGGAGTCCCCATCCCTGGAGGGATTTAAAAGACGTGTAGATGAGGCGCTTGGGGACATGGTTTAGTGGGCATGGGGGGGTTGGGTTGATGGTTGGACTCGATGACCTTAGAGGTCTTTTCCAACCTTAATGATTCTACGATTCTATGATTCTATGAATCCTCGCAAGAACCGTCTTCAGCACAGCGGGCGCAGACACTGCCCGGTGCCGAGAGGTTTGGCAGAGCCTGCCCTGTCCCACCCGCCCCTGACCAAACCAGCAAAAAGTCGGAGTCCGGCAGAGCAAACCTGGCCCGTCCCCCCCACGCTCCCCCCTCCAGGCACCAAAAGCCCTTTGCAATCTTCCCTGGCACCCACCACGAAAGTCGTTAGGGAGAGTAACGAGGGCTGACGGTGCGCTATCCTGTTCCTATTGAAGATCTACTTTGCTACTGTACTAGAAAGTAGCAAAAATAGTGTATTCAATGACTTGGGATGGAAAATAGAAGAACTGCAATGAGACGAGGGTGAAGGGTGATACCAAAATGAAGATATGTTTCCAGAAAGGAAGAGCCCGCAGCCTGGCACAGACCTGAGGGACTCGGGGGCATCACAACAAACCGGAAAGAGCATTAGCTGGCTTATTAATTTTGACACAGAATTATATGGTTTTTTAGTTAAAAATGGATAGTGTAGAAGCTTAGTCACCTCATTGCTATTCCATCAGATTAATAAATTGCCCTATAAGGAGGTCAGAAAATTAGTATAGAACTTTTCACTCTTTGGTTAAATGAAAAATAGTGACACGACACACATAACTACAGATAGAGATATACACACGTAGACGTGCGCATTTATAGCTCTACAGCAGAAAGACAACATGGAGAACTATCACCAGTCTTTTCTAAAGAATACACCCATTTTTCCACCTTTACACCAGAATCCAGCCAAAATGGTATCAAGAGTAATCATTTAATGACTACGAAATAAACAAATTCCAACTTCTTAATTACAGTTGTTTGACTTGGAGGGGCTTTAGAAGGTACACGTGGCAGCAGGCTCTTCCCCAGGGAAGCACCAGCAGCACCCCCAAACGCTCCACACGCCGCACCCCTCGCACCCCCCGACCGGGAGGGACTGACTCCGACGGCAGAGGCTCTGAAGGGCTGTCCTGCCCCTCCAGCCGCACCTACAGCGCACTTGGGTATCTTATGGACAAGTATACGTAGCTTTGAACAGGCACCCGGACTGAAGATACCTTTCAAAAAGCAGGCGCAGAAATGGGACAGCCGCGCCGAGGAGCCAGCTGCCACCAGCCCAACGCCCTTCACCCCTCTCCAACCCTTTGGAAGGCCAGGAACGAGCTCTTCAGGGACGAGCCTTCTCCCTCCTCGCTGGAGCTGCCCCAGGCACCGCCGGCCTGGCCCCAGCACAGAGCTCCTTAGCCTGGCTCCTTCGGAAACGGAGGTTTTTCATCATACCTTCGTTTTTAGGGGATATTTACCCAAACACACCTGTGTTCCCCCACAAATACATTTGAAACCGCTAGTAGCTCTTGTACAAATCCGAAAAGAAAGGTCGATCTTTCAAAGACCGAATGAATACCTCCGTGTTGATGAAGGGCAGGGCAGGGAGGAGCAGAGATGCTCGAGCGCTCGGACTGAAAGAAGGGGACGGCAAAACCTCATCTTTCCTCAAGTGCCCGAGCATCCCCGAGAAAGGAAAGCGCCCCGATTTTCAAAAAAACTTCAACTGAAGTTTGCACTTGTTTAAATACCAGGAGGCATAAATCCATAGGAAACTAGCCCTCATTAGTCAGCGAATAACTTAAGGAGGTAATTGCCCATCTACTCGCACACTTACTGGCCGACAGACACGGCCGTCTCGGCAATCAAGCGCAAGTGATCTCCTCCGACTGCCACCGCATTCTCCTGCTTTCGGAAAGCCGCCTTTTATCGTCCTTTACCGCCGAGGAATTAAGAGCAGTTTGGGTTTAGCTGCAAGGACTCTGCCCGGATTTAATTCCTGGGGATTTGCCGCAGCGAGCGATGCTCCGCGGCACGTCCCCGCCGCGCCGGCGGGTGCAGACCCCCCCGGGGTGCAGACCCCCTGCTCGAGGAGCAGCCGGGGTGCAGAGCCCCCCCACGGGGCACGTCCCACGGGCAGCAGCAGCTCCCGACAGAAAGGCCCGTGTTCGGAAATATTTGTATGGCATTACCATGATCCTCTCTTCCATTTGGGAATGCCAGGCTGGCAAGTGAATTCTGCATAAAAACCAGATTATTGGAAAATGTTTTCCTCTCCGTTAATTAGGAGTCTTGCACGTAATGAGAAGATTTCGGGGAGGGCCTGGGCAGCCGTGCCCTGGCCGCGGCAGCGGCAGCGGAGGGGAGTGGCGGCACGGGCAGCGCNCACAAAACGAACAATATTTCTTTTTGTTTAGTTCTTACAACTCAGTCCTCGGACTGGCAACATTTCAACTCGGGAATCTGCCAAATCCTCCGCCGCTTCCCAACGACCAGACAGCACCTCTGAGGCGCACTACGATTCCTGCCTGCATCCCACAAGGAAGTTCAGCAATATTTTTCATCCTTGGATTTTCAAGGGAAGGCGTCTGGGGTCTTTGGCAGGTCCCAGCCAGTGGAGCCCTGGCCATCTGTACCGCAGATCCACTGACGGGACGGTGACTTTTCAGGGTCTCTGAGCAAGACTTCAGGCCTCCTAAGCTCAGAAAATAATCTTCTACCAGTTATTGACTCGGTTTTTCTCCAGGGATGAAGAACTTCAGCACGATACAAAAGCAGCCCACCCTTGTCTTACCTCGGCAAACAGAACTGACGCATCCGTGGCACCACTGTGGTTAAAATTAAGACGGACTCTCTGACTCTTACATCCTCCTACATCCTAATTTCGATTTCCTTGAAAAATTTAATTTCTCACAGGATTTTGAGACAGGACTATCATTTCAGATCTCATCTCACTTGTGAAGAAGCTTCTCGTGATACCATCTCCCTTAGACATAAATCTACTACCTGGACTAAGGCTTAAGGACCTGGAGCATTTTCAGACACACCTAGGAAAGGAATAAAGTATTTGATCTTCCCTCTCCTCTAGCTAACGTTTCTGTCTGTTTCCCATATTTGGAAATAGGAAATATTTTGGTCTTTGGAAGAGATCAATGAATTGGCAATGCCCATGGAAACGTGCTGGCTTCCTCGCTAATGCGCAGCAGCCGCTCTCCTCAGACTGAAGTAATTACTTCTGAAATATCTTTTGAAGAAACGAATCAGCAACAGAAGACAAATGAAACAGGAGCCAAAGGTGCCAAAAAGGATTAAAAGAAAAGGGATCCTTCTTGAGCCAAACCATTCCATAGTCATGCAAACCTACCGGAGTGTTACGCTTCTGATTTTCGGCCAGCTACACAAACAATAGCTGTTCTGGGCTAGAAACACTTTTCACAAGAAATTTTAAAGGAACCAGAACGTTGCCCCAGCTCTAGATCAGCTGGGGGGTATGGGCAACAGCTACAGTTTTCTTCTGCAAAAATGCATTTTAAAAATATGCAAAACGTGCTTAAAATTATGCACGATATTATAGTTCATTAAAGAGAATGTAGGGACCCTAAGAAAACAAACATGTTTGGCACCTTTTTTTTCTCAGCAGCTTCCTTTGTTTTCAGTGACTCTCAGGTCTGGCTAAGCACAGAAATCAGAACAACTGCAAAGAGAAATGAAAACAAAGCACGTTTCACCTGACATCAGAATTGAAATAAGGCATGAGACCGCCGTTGATGAGTATCCTCTCCCAAAAGCAGGGAGGCTTAGTAATGCTGAAAAACTCCCTTTTCCCCTATTTAAAGGGCACAAGTTGGGGCTCTCGCTCGTGCCATTTTCCCAGATCACAATTTCATAAAATCATAGAATCACAGAATCACTAAGGTTGGAAAAGACCTCTAAGATCATCGAGTCCAACCGTCAACCCAACCCCCCCATGCCCACTAAACCATGTCCCCAAGCGCCTCATCTCCACGTCTTTTAACTCCCTCCAGGGATGGGGACTCCACCACTGCCCTGGGCAGCCTGGGCCAAGGCCTGACCACTCTTGCAGGGAAGAGATTTCTCCTCATGTCCAACCTAAACCTCCCCTGGCACAACTTGAGGCCGTTTCATTGCATCAGGTGTCCTCTCTCAGGAAATCTTCCCCAGCGAGTGTCAGGCTGGTCCCCAGAGGTGCACAGGTTCCCTGACTGACCTGGTAAAGGAGCCGTCGCTGCACAGCCCAGCCAGCTGGGATTTACTGACAGATTTGGGAACTGGAATATTTAACTGCCACCAACTCCATAACTTTAAGGCCAAAACTGGAAGCAACACTGGTTTTTGTTTTGGTTTGGGTTTTTTCCCAAAACCAAAGGGAGAAACGAAATGCAAACACTTCTTCACAGTCGAGGCAGGACCGTACGTTCAGCGGTGCCCCCGCGTTGGGAAGGAACAGAACTGAAACGGAATCTTTTGGGTGCAGAATTGCACACGGTGCTTGTACAACCGGCGTTGCCCGCAGGTAGAAACAGCTAAGGCTGAATAACAGAGCGTGGTATTACGGCTAAATCAGGAGACAGACTTATTTAAGCCTCCGGGAGCCAGGGGCGCAGGCGTGCGCCGAGGCTGGGCTCTCTTCCCCGGTGCTGGACACGCTGCGACCACCACCACCCCATCACCCACACCCTCCCCTCCGCCCGCCCTCCTCTGGGCTTGTAAATCCCTCCCCAGATTCAGCCTTGTTCTGCACCCTCGTGTAAAGCTGAAAAAAGGAAACTGCTCCCTTACATCGCGAGTCCGAGCCGGGCACTGCTGCCGCGGGAATGACCGCGCTCTCAGCAAGGCTGGCAGGATCAGGCCCTGCAGGCTAAACCGTACGAGTCAGTGTTAACTGCTCGCTAGTAGCTTATGAAGCAACTTCTTCTGTAGCTGTTTGAAAGAAAATCCTGGGAGCATTTTAATATTTTCTAGCTGCATTTTCATTGTCTAGGAAGCACTGGGTTACATCTAATCTGAATCAGTGTTTGTTTTCTTCAAGAAGGAAATACACAAAATTTAAAAGAAAAACAATATGATGAGGTGCTGAGAGAAAATGATAAAATTTTTAAAAAACATTTGTGAGTTTATGTTTTTTGCATTTTTTATGGGCAATGATCCCTCGTTCCCTTAAAGATAAAATAAAAAAAATTTATCATGTCAAATAATTGGCAAGCTGTGTGTCACCGTTAGTTTCAGATAATTAAGTGAGATATATTTTGGAGCGGAGCCAAATCCTGATAATGTGCAATCACTGCTATAGAGCCCAGTCAAGACCACAGAGCACTCTCCTCCTGCATCTTCATTACTGTCTTGTTTTAAACTTGGGTCTTCAACAATCTAAAGAGCTTTTGGAAAAACAAACCCACTGCTTTCAGATCGCTGCTTAGTAACGGCAGGCTCGGTGTCGTCCTTCCGAAGGCAGAATTTGCACGGCGTTTCTGGAGGATGCCAGCATGGACCAGCCCACCCACCTGGAGGTGGACGGACCAACGGCCCTTCCCATGCCAGAGGCTCCCAACGTATAGAATCATNCTTAACGCTCATGGTCATCTACACAGGAAAGGGCTGTGGTGCCTGAAAAAGGTGCTTGAGAAGATAGATTCAGCTCTCAAAGGGCAGTTAAAGTAGAGAAAATAAATATCTGTTTGTTTTGAATGACAACATCCTTACTTAGGATGAGTACAAATATGCATATTTACTACGGTGTGTCGTGGTTTAACCCGGCAGGCAGCCAAACACCACACAGCCGCTTGCTCACTCCCCCCTGCCCCACAGTGGGACAGGAAGCGAATCGGAAGGGTAAGAGTGAGAAAAACTCGTGGGTTGAGATAAAGACAGTTTAACAGAACAGAAAAGGGAAAAGAAGAATAAATAATGATAGAATATACAAGATGAGTGACGCACAACACAATTGCTCACCACCCGCGCTGACCGATAACCAAGTAGCGATCGCTACTCCCTGGATCACGCCTACCCTTCATATACTGAGCATGACGTCACATGGTATGGAATACCCCATTGGCCAGCCGGGCTGGCTGTCCTGATTATGTTCCCTCCCATCTCGTGTACCCAGCTCAGTCAGCGACATGGGAGCTGTCCTTGGACTAGGAGGGCACTTAGCAACAACTGAAAACATCAGGGTGTTCTCAACATTCTCCTCATACTAAATCCAAACCACAGCACTGGGAAGAAATTTAACCCTATCCCAGCCGNCAAATAGCTGCGGGACCCGTGTTTTGAGTAGCAGAAAGCTCCAGGTTTGTCTCTGAAGACTCATCTTGGCTCTGGCGTGCGCTATGGAAACACGTGCTGGGTGGTTGGGGAGTGCCGTGCCGGGAGCGTGTCCCCCAGCCCACCGAGGTACAAAGCCGTGCCCGCCTCTCCTTAACTCCATCCCCTGTCCTTCAGACCCATGAACCGACGAGAAAAATGGCCAGACTGCCCTGGCTGCAAACTACGGTACTGCTCTGCCACCTATAATTTTCATTCACTATGATTTTAACAGGACAATTGATTTTTAAGGACGAAGAGAAAATACGATCTCATCTCATCTCATGCAAGCGGATATTTACAAGATACAAATCATAAAGACAACATGGCTACAATTATTAGATTAGAATCTGTGCTAGACTGGCACGGTTTTAAGTTACTTCGCTTCTACTAAAGCTTACACTAGGACATTTTTCCTTCAAAATTATCTGTATTGATGTCAAGTATATATTGCAGACACACACACAAAGATAAAAATTTGAGGGAAGGAGAGCAAAATCAGCCACTTCACTTTTGTGATGAGGCATATTTAGCAAATTATTGGTGTTCTCCAGCTTGGACTCCCTGTCACCCTGAGCCTTACAGGATGACCATACGGTGTGCGGACAGACAGACCGCGACAGCATCTAAGGTAACCGGGCACTCACCTACGCACACAGGCTCCTGCCGCAATGTGCTGCCAGGACTTTCCTTAAAAAAATGGAAAAAAAATTCTTTCAACGCAAACCCTATAAAACCATTATTGACGGAGTCTCCAGGAGATGCAACCCCAAACTAAGCGGGACATAAACAGCTGCTTAACCAGAGATAAAATTCGTCTCTTTTAATGAAAAGAAGCCGGGCACACAGGTCCACGACTGCACAACCAGGGGCAGGGAGGCACCGGCAGGATGCACCGGCTCCCTGCCCACGCGAGGAGCACGGGGACCCCCCAGGGCAGCCCCCACCAGCACAGCGGCTGCGAGAAGGGTTTTGCCGGACCCCTCGGACAGCGTTCAGGCCTCAGCTTTGAAAAAAACCTTTCCCCGGGCTCCATTCACGGCCGCCCAATGCCGCACCGGCTCCGTGGGCACCTCCGTGGCTTTTCCTCAGCAGATGCCAAGCGCTCTCAGCATCATCAAACTCTACGGAACTGTACTTAGAGCATTAAAAAAATCTCCAGCTCAAATGAGGCCAGTGCAGGGAACAATTAGCAGCGCAAATACACCTGATGTTGACTTTAAAATCCTGAAGAGCAGCACTACACGTGCTCGAGTAGGTGCGTCGGTCCGCGACCCACGCGTGATCCACACACTCCNGTCTTCCACCTCGGGATGCTCTTAAGCCTCATGCACTGATGCGCAGATGGGTTTGGTACCATCTATTCCTCCCACGCCTCCTCTTTTTTAAAATGTTTGCTAGTTCTGCAGAAGCCACTCTGGGGTTTAGAGATAAGGAGAACTTCAAGAATCTCCGTTTGGGTTCCCATTTCCAACATCCTGGCATTGCATTTCTCCCCGTACTCCAACAGCAGGTTGTCCACTGCCGGCTTTGTACGAACTGTTATTCCACAAATAGCTGCGGGACCCGTGTTTTGAGTAGCAGAAAGCTCCAGGTTTGTCTCTGAAGACGCACCTTGGCTCTGGCGTGCGCTATGGAAACACGTGCTGGGTGGTTGGGGAGTGCCGTGCCGGGAGCGTGTCCCCCAGCCCACCGAGGTACAAAGCCGTGCCCGCCTCTCCTTAACTCCATCCCCTGTCCTTCAGACCCATGAACCGACGAGAAAAATGGCCAGACTGCCCTGACTGCAAACTACGGTACTGCTCTGCCATCTATAATTTTCATTCACTATGATTTTAACAGGACAATTGATTTTTAAGGACGAAGAGAAAATACGATCTCATCTCATTTCATGCAAGCGGATATTTACAAGATACAAATCATAAAGACAACATGGCTACAATTATTAGATTAGAATCTGTGCTAGACTGGCACGGTTTTAAGTTACTTTGCTTCTACTAAAGCTTACACTAGGACATTTTTCCTTCAAAATTATCTGTATTGATGTCAAGTATATATTGCAGACACACACACAAAGATAAAAATTTGAGGGAAGGAGAGCAAAATCAGCCACTTCACTTTTGTGATGAGACATATTTAGCAAATTATTGGTGTTCTCCAGCTTGGACTCCCTGTCACCCTGAGCCTTACAGGATGACCATACGGTGTGCGGACAGACAGACCGCGACAGCATCTAAGGTAACCGGGCACTCACCTACGCACACAGGCTCCTGCCGCAATGTGCTGCCAGGACTTTCCTTAAAAAAATGGAAAAAAAATTCTTTCAACGCAAACCCTATAAAACCATTATTGACGGAGTCTCCAGGAGATGCAACCCCAAACTAAGCGGGACATAAACAGCTGCTTAACCAGAGATAAAATTCGTCTCTTTTAATGAAAAGAAGCCGGGCACACAGGTCCACGACTGCACAACCAGGGGCAGGGAGGCACCGGCAGGATGCACTGGCTCCCTGCCTACGCGAGGAGCACGGGGACCCCCCAGGGCAGCCCCCACCAGCACAGCGGCTGCGAGAAGGGTTTTGCCGGACCCCTCGGACAGCGTTCAGGCCTCAGCTTTGAAAAAAACCTTTCCCCGGGCTCCATTCACGGCCGCCCAATGCCGCACCGGCTCCGTGGGCACCTCCGTGGCTTTTCCTCAGCAGATGCCAAGCGCTCTCAGCATCATCAAACTCTACGGAACTGTACTTAGAGCATTAAAAAAATCTCCAGCTCAAATGAGGCCAGTGCAGGGAACAATTAGCAGCGCAAATACACCTGATGTTGACTTTAAAATCCTGAAGAAGAGCAGCACTACACGTGCTCGAGTAGGTGCGTCGGTCCGCGACCCACGCGTGATCCACACACTCACAGCCAGCTCCAAACTCCTGACCGGGGCTCACGCTACGTCTCCGCCCTTGTCCTTCGCACCTAACTGATGCGCAGCAGCACCCACAAAGCCAAGCGATGCTAGTCCAGCAAATGCCAAAATTCCCACAGAAATCCCAGAGCAGGAACGGGACATCTCAAGGCAGAATCTGGCTTTTCAGGAGGGCTGAACCAGGAAGTTTTCTGAACTTTCCAGCTACCCATTTACGTCAATTTATGCAACTAAAATGAATTTGCCAGCAAGCCTGGGGGTATAAAAGGTTCAAAAATTCCATAGCCACCTAGCCAGCCCCCCGAGCAGCAGAGCTGGGCGCCCTGGGCACCCTCACCTCCAGCCAGGTTTTAATTTCCATTACTTTGCCCCTAGAAGAAAACAGAAGCTGGGTAAAGACCAATATCAAAGAGAAAATTGAGACATACTTTCTTCTTCTCAAAATTATTTTGGCAAACAGAAGCCCTGATCTGAGGAAAGACACCAAATTCTCCTCGGTAGGACAGGTTTGGGTAGCAAAAGTGAAGAGATGGACAGAGCGGGTGGCACAGCAGCCTGGCAGAAAAGCTGCTCTAGAAAACAAGGCGAGATCATAACTTCACGAGATGTGGGACTGCTGAAAATCAAAAGCTGGCTATGCCACGCTCTTGGGAAAAGGCAAGCACACGCGCTAACTAGATAGCTGGAGAAAACTGTCTAGAAGAGAAGACGGCAAACCACCGGCGGAAGGCATCAGGAACGTCTGTGGGAGTGCCACGGGCAGCTGACCCTGCCCAGTACGTTAAAATAATTAAGCAGAGCCCCAAACACTTCTGCAAAACTCTGAAAGTAAATTTGGACATCTTTGGGTCAAGAGAGGAACCTACAGCTCATTCTTGTTTGTAGGTTGGAAGAAAGGTGGGGTTCAGCCCTTTCCCTCACAGCTCCCCATGATGTTGCTCCTCAAACGTTTTCCTCACGTGAAATGGTTTCCTTCTGTCCTCCGCCACCGCCCGCTGCAAGCTGGTCCTGTCCCACCACCTCCCGTGCCTCTTGTGCCTGCCTCCCTGCAGACAGGCGCTAACCGCAGTCCTCCTCCCCATCACGCTACAGAGCAAGCCCTATGGTCTTTCTCAAATTTTTCTTTTTTTCCTTTACCCGAGCTCCCACAGCCTCACTCCGCAGTTGTTCCCACTACAAAAACGCTGTGGCTTTGCCCTTGCTCTCCACTGAAGGTGGGAGATGCTAAAGTCATCACATACCTCCAAGAGCAAACGCAAAACCCCTGCTGGCACGGAGCCGAGTCCCGCACCCTCCGCAGCACAAGCAGTAGCTGCACTTAGAATCATAGAACCATAGAATCACTAAGGTTGGAAAAGACCTCTAAGGTCATCGAGTCCAACCGCCAACCCAACCCCCCCATGGCCACTAAACCATGTCCCCAAGCGCCTCATCTACACGACTTTTAAATCCCTCCAGGGATGGGGACTCCACCGCTGCCCTGGGCAGCCTCTGCCAAGGCCTGGCCACTCTGTCAGGAAAGAAATTTCTCCTAATGTCCAACCTAAACCTCCCTTGGCACAACTTGAGGCCACTTTTGTTGCTGCAGGATGATTTTACGCTCTCATTTCAGTAGGCATGGACATAACCACAAGTAAATGATGAAGTAGATTCACTCGTCGGAGTGGGAACTGAAGACGTGCAGATAGAAAGTCTGTAAATCTGCAGAGTAAGTACTAAGTGTCAAGGAGCATCTTCTGCCAAGGAGCTGAGCTGGGGTAAGATTTTTCTATCCACTTTCTCTTCTTTGAACAACCTGTTCTTTGCAATTTCCAACAGACGAGCAGAGAAACAAGTAAAGTCAAAGTGGCTTCAAAACCAAAGTGAAGTCAAAACTAGTCAAAACCCCTTAAAAGCTAACAGCTGAAGTGCCACGTGTACCCTTCTTCAAAACCTGTGCACTGTATTAGTGATGCTTGTAAATACCGTCGGTTAAAAAACGACCAAAGAAACTCTCCTGAGCCGCGGGCGGGGGAAAGCGGCGACAGCAGAACCATAGAATCACAGAAGCACAGAATCCCTAAGGTTGGAAAGGCCTCTAAGGTCATTGAGTCCAACCGCCAACCCAACCCCCCCATGCCCACTACACCATGTCCCCAAGCGCCTCATCTACACGTCTTTTAAATACCTCCAGGGATGGGGACTCCACCACTGCCCTGGGCAGCCTGGGCCAAGGCCTGACCACTCTGTCAGGAAAGAATTTTTTCCTAATGTCCAACCAGCCGCCCACCTCAGCCGGGGAGGAGGCTGCGCCCGCCCCTGCACCACCACCCAGCTGGCGTTGGCGGGCGTGAAATACCCCCCAAAAGAAAAACCTTGTACGAGTCTCCCCGCTCCCCTCTCCACTACGGTTTTGCCATTCCGCAGGCGTTAACTGCAGGCAGTTCCAACTCCGATTGCTTTTCGAAAGCCTTGTTGCGCATTTGGGAAAGCTGAAGCTTCTCGATTTAAGCGATTTCTCAGAGGAATTATTTTTAGATGGGTTTTTAGCATCCTCATTTCTTCCCTTTTGGAGAGAAACGGTTTTTCAAGTCTATACACCCTCCCCGAGACATACCTTGCCCAGACCCGACTGCGCTCCACCCCTCCTCTGGTGCTGCCTTCGCACATCTGGGATCCCAGGCAGGAATTAATCCCCTTTGTGCACGACATCAGCTATCTCCTGTCGCCGGCGTTTAATTGAAAAAGAAGCCCAAATTTAAATGAGAGCTCTGTGACCAGCAAAAGTTAACACAAACCATTTCACAACTTTTAATGAGATTTCTCATCATAATAGCCGTAAATCAAGAATCATAATACTGGTATTAAAAGTGACATATTTAATAACAGAAATAACAAGACTATGAAACGCCACTTTAAGCCCCATAGTCAGACAAGCAAATGACGCAAATCCCCACAGCCTCAGCTGGTGTCCCCGAGCAGCTGCTCGGCTGCCTGGACTTCTCTTAACCCAACGCTTGAGACACGTGGCTCGGGGTTGGATTCCACGTCTTTAGAAGACCGAAAATACAAATCCTGTCCGGAAGGTCTTTCTCAACCTTTTTACTTTTAAAGACGAATAGTACAACCCAGAAGATACCCAGGTTCTGAGCCATCAGACACTGACTCCCTTATACAGGTGGAATTCCCCGTCTCTAATCGTTCAGGTTTTCCTGCCGTGTTACAGGTCAGGCGGCCACAGAAGGGAACCGAGATGCCCCTAAGATTTCAGCCCCAGGAAAGATCCTGATGTATTTAGTAACAGAGATCTTCAGCACCATTTACAGCGAGCTTCCTAACAGCTGCATTCATCAAGTGTGAAATTAGATTCCCTGCTTTTGCTCTCATTAATTAACTCCCGGAATCCATCTCAGTAATCACAGACTGTACGACACCCGGGGCTGGAGCTCCAGTTCTCCCCTTCCCGCGGGTTCCTCCTCCTCCTCCTCCTCCGCCTCCTCCTCCTCCCGGCGCGGAGGCTGCCCTTACTCCTCCAACCCCCCCAGCCTGGCCCCGACTTGGTCATTTTTCCATATTAAACCAAAGGCGTTTTCCTCCTGCCGAAAGCAGCAGCGTTAGCGCTGAGTGAACTTTTCCACCCAGTTCTGCCTGCTCTGGTAAGAGGGGGAAGGCAATCCCATAGAAAACCAAAAAAGAAGAAGGAAAAAACCAAGGGCCAGGTATCAGACTAGGGAAATCTCATGTATTTTACACCAGTAACCCGGGCGGACTTCAAAAAGCACCACTCAAGCCTCTAAATTTCAGCACCACCGTTTCCAGACTAGGTCGAGCCCCTGCGATCCGGACGGTCAGGAGGAGGCGGCCCGGCGAAACCCCTCCCGCAAATGGTGAAAACACCTTTGCTCACGGATTGACTGCTAAAAAGGAAAACAAATATTTGCCCCAATTCTAGTCAAGAAAGGAAACTAGCCCCAAGTTTTCACTCTCTGCCTCGCACCGTGCGATTCCTGCTCCCAGCACCAGCCGGTGCCAGAGGGAGCTGCCGGGCGCCGGCCCCAGCACCGGCCCCAGCACCGGCCCCGCTGCGTGCGCTGGTATAGGTACCCGTGTACACACACTGTAACACAGTGAGGCACAGTACAGAAAAAGGATCAGCTTTACTCACTTTTTCTCCTTTTTTTTCCCTGTAATGATATCGTTTAAGCGGAACCGTGAGACCCTTCCCTACCCTGGGTGCCCAGGGAAAACCAGTGCCCCCGGGACTGCTTGTCCTCCAGCTTGCTTGGTGGGAAGGGGGACAGGATAGCAACCGGCACAAAAAAGTACCAGAAACCACAAACAAACAATTCGGCAAGGCACGCTCCTCAGGGTTATTCTGAATCGTGACAAGTTTCTGAGAGTTCCGGCATGGCTTGGGCATCGTGGGGACCAGCACCGCCTCGGCGGCACAGCGTGCGGGCACCGCCTCGTGCGGCTCCCGGGATCAGCTCGTGGCTGTTACCAGACTGTATCGCACATCTGCTCTTCCTCTTATGTTAACACCTTTCTGGATGAATATTCTCCCGATTTTCAAAATACTAGGCGGAGAAGAAAGTATCAAGGCGGTATCACGAACTAAAAAGAAACCTTACCAGAAGTGTCCTAAAAAACGAGGCACCAAAGAGCTGGATCCCATTGTCGGATGAGAATGACGGCGATGTTTGAGGCAGTACGATTCAGTATGAAAACAAAAACTACTGGAAACTTTTCCAGCTGACCTGGGCTGCGAGGCAGGAGAGGGAAAAGGCACGAGGACAGACAGAAGGGAAGGGGGAAAATAATAAAGAGGGAAATGCTCTACCCCCTAGGGACAAAACCTCCCCAGCAGGACGGAGCCCGCCGTGTGCCCGGTCCGACCCCAGCACAAACCCGAGATGCCACCAGAAACCGGGAGGAGGAGTCTGGACACCTCAGCTCCTACGACCTGCAGATGGGGACCAAGCAGGATTAAACAAACTTCACTGCCTCACGGGATGATAAGACCAATACTTATTTTCACTTCCATGGATGGTGTGAGCTCACCACCCCATAATAACTACATTAATTCCTGTGCACACCTGGGAACACGTGCCCAGCACTGGGTGCTTGCAGAGGACACGTACACAATGGTACTGAGTCCTCCTACAGCAAACAGCGCAAGGACAGTCACCTTTATCCTTTCCAAAGCGACTACAACCTTCTAAACCCAAGCAGCTTGTGAATATGATCCTCGGGAAAGCAAACAATACGCTAATTCAGAAAAAAAATTCAAGCACTACCATTCCCCCAACAAAATCATCTTTACCTACGGTAAACAGAGCCCACCTGCCAGGCATAACAAAAGCTGGAGTTGGAATTGTGCAACGCTGCACAGAAAGTCGGACTGTTCGTTTATTAAAAGCAAATGAAATCCAGATGCTTAGTTTGTGTGATTTACAAAGCCCAGGGAATTGAATCATCCTCTAGATTTACCATCAAAATAAGTGACGTGTGAAGTGAAACCAAGCTCTTCCGCTCACTTAAATAAAAACAGTAATTGTTCACCCTTGTATTTTAAAAGACTGTTTCTCTTCTGTGCTTCGTTTTAGGGCCACAAAAATGATCAGGGAGATGGAACGTCTCTCCTGTGAGACACCGGCCCAGGAGGCCCAGAGAGGTGGTGGATGCCCCATCCCTGGCACATTCCAGGTCAGGTTGGCCGGGGCTCTGAGCAACCTGGTCTGGTTGAAGATGTCGCTGCCCACAGCAGGGGTTGGACTAGATGGGCTTTGAAGGTCCCTTCCAACCCAAACTGTTCTATGATTTTCATAGCTAGTAAAACCAATGCCATCCGAGAAAAGATGACACCACGCAGATCGTCACCCCTGAGGTGATTTATTGAAGGCAGCACCTTCTCAACATTTGAATTATCTATTTCCAGTTTAAAGAATGTAATTACTAATATTGGTATTAAAGAACCAATAATTTAAATTTTTCTGGGTTCTCATTTTAAAGATTACTTCCTCTTCATTCCCTTTTATAAAGGGCACGATCGCGGCGTTACTATTTTACTCTTCAGTAAAACACAAATGAGAGGTAACGGCTGGCTCAGAGGAGCAGCATTTGAGCCGCCGTGTTTCTCCAGCAGTGGTTCATACGTGTTTCCAGGGACGCGCATCCGAAATTCCACCGAGTTCGCTTTCGGCACCGCTGGCTCCTGTTGCTTTACGGAGTGTAACGCAGTCCCCTCAAGCAGAAAGAAAAGTGAATATTAGATTTTCAGCAAGTTTCTCAGTGCAGTAGCACCTAACCCGGGCGACCTCCCCGCGCAGGGGGACCTCCCGAACCCGGGAAGGCGACAGCCGGTGTGGGACGAAAGGCTCCTTTTGGGTTATTCACATGCTCCACCATAAAGAATTGCAAAATACGGACGTAGGTCCCCACACCCAAGAGCTGGGATTTATGCCGGGCGCACCTGGGCCCATTTCACAGGTAACTGAGTCCCGGGGCGGTGGATCCCCGCACAGAACGTGGACTGCGACGCACCAGCCCGCACGGAGGAGGGCTGCGGCATGCCCGGCCCGCACCCATCCTGCGCCCGGCCCGCACCCATCCTGCACCCGTCCTGCACCCATCCTGCACCCATCCTGTNCCTGCGCCGGGGGCGGGAAGGGGACGATGACAGTCACCCCACACCTGTGGTGCCCTGTACCGCTTCTCCCTGCTCCTTATTACGGTCCCATTTGCAAAACTTTTATCATTTATTTCCAGCCTTATGAAAACTGACTCCAGCACAAAATTTCAATCTCTCCGTTTAATAGGATGTAATTTGGAGAGAATACACTAAATTATGCAGTACCAAACCTTCAGAACTTCCACTTTCTCTCCGTCGTATCAGAGTAATTATTTCTGCATGAACTAATCCTTTGTACTTCGGAGTAAAACCTTCAAATACTTATTTCTAGGAGGACCTGAGTTATAAATTAGATTTGGAATTTTGAAACCAGTAAAGTAGAAACCAGAAAAGTGATTCTCTCTTTTTTTTTTTCAATTCTTATGATGGCATCTGAGCCGAGACTTAAAAAAAATTAACTGCTCCTTGACCTCAGGGCGCGAAGCCGACACGATAGAGGGCTGGCAGGAGGGTTTTTCTTTCTGGGAACCGTGGGGTTGGGTCAGACTTTTCTCTGCAGCTTTATCCCTTCTGCACAACAAACCCAAGGCAGACGGACCCTCTGCTGTGGGCTAACAGGCTGCCCAGGGCAGTGGTGGAGTCCCCATCCCTGGAGGGATTTACAAGACGTGGAGATGAGGCGCTTGGGGACATCGTTTAGTGGGCATGGGGGGGTTGGGTTGACGGTTGGACTCGATGACCTTAGAGGTCTTTTCCAACCTTAATGATTCTGTGATTCTATGATTCTATGAAAAAAAAAAATCCCCTCAAGCCAACCCGCACGGCTCCTTCGGTAAACCGTTAGCTGAAAACCTCTCACCCCGGCACCTAACTCCGGATTTTCGTGATATGACATCACCTGCCTTCACCTTACATCACTGCTGCAGGGCCGGCGTCCAGAGCAGCTTCGGGCGGGCAGAGCCTCCTCCGCGCTGGGGTCCGCAGCTCAGAGAAAGCCTTTGCCGGAGCCCCCCCACCGCCGGCAGCGGGCGAGGGTCGGCGCCGTGCGGCCCCCCCGGGGCTGCCAGAGCCCTGCCTCCTCCGCAGAAACGTCACCATCCCGCTTTGCACGCGGCAAACAGAACCAAACTCGCAATAAAATCAACGAAATCCTATTTAGCTACTCCAGGGAAGCAACTATGGCACACTTAAAATTGTAGAATTTAATTAATTTTCCTTATTTATATTCTGGCCAGAGAACTAAGATTCATTTTACCTCGTTAAACTTATTTACACTGATATAGTGGGGCCTGATTGACAAACACATGAAGTCAACCAGAAGACATCCACTGAATCCCAACTGTAGCTGGTTAAAAATACCACGAAAATTGCTATAAATTTGTTTCCCATCATCTAAGAGGCTGAACAGGCACAGCTGTTTTACGGGCTTAATAATTCTAATAATAGCAATACCAGTACAAACCCTCCCATTCCCCGGGTGCTCCCTCGGGGCGTGCCAGCCACCCGCGTGTCCCTGGGGCTGGAGGACCAAAGCCACCAGCAGAAGGGCCGGCAGGTCCTTGCCAGGGAACCAGCCTGAGCTCACAGCCTTGCAGACCTCCCCAGCTGCTCTGAGCTGCTCATGGCAACAGCACATAACTGCTATTCCCTGAAATTTATATTTACATTGAGGTTTCTTTAGAATAAGCTTCCAAACAGGTATTTCTATATTATTTTTATTTTCCAAGATTAAATGTAATGGCATTCTCAAATTATCTGAAGGACGCTCTCGTGGCATGGAGTTTACTCAGTTCACAATTGCATTACGCAAACTGTTCAGAGAAAATTAACAAAATATTAGCCCTTCGAGAGCCCATTCTATTTCAGGGAATGCTCTGAAATTATTTCCTTATCCAACACGTCATTCTGACCATTTTCTACTGGAAGGTACAAGATTCTGCAGATGCAAATTCTACAAGAAGAGATCAATCCACCGAGACCACAGAATTTCTTCCTCCATCAGACGTCGGTTTTGCACTAAATTTACACAACGTACAGAGCTGATTCAGTACCGCAAATTCAGGTCAAACATTGAGAACATGTTGGTTGAAACCCACATTACAGCTTCATTTTATAATATCAAAATAAGCCCCCCCCCCAAAAAAAAAAATCTGAAAAATAAAGTTGGCTGAACATATTATGAAAAATCATTTTTAAAAAAGCACGCATTTCTCTTCTCACTGATAACATATTTAAAATATTCTCTAGTGCAAGAGATATGCACACAAAGTAACGTCACTCCTGTTGCATCTCTCCATCTTTTACATGGAACTTGAGCAAATCTCCACAATATTTCTGGTGGGTACCAATAAGCGGTTCAGAAAAGATGGCTTTGAGTCATCGTACCTTGAATTATTTTGCATTGCAGCAACATTACATCACAACTGTATTAAGCCTTGGTAATGCATGCAAAGTTCCTAATGGTTTAATTGCATAAATAAATTTAAGGAAACAACAACAGCAGCCACCAAAACAATGCGTTCCTTCAGCTCTGATTTAAAACTCACAATCACAAACAGTAATTCTCGTCCATTCATCTTCTCCTGGAGGGGGGCAATCTAACGACTCTCTTCTTGAAACTATTATGTTATCCTTGCAAGACCTATTTCTTTGTTTCAGCTAATTTGTTTTTTTCTTCCAAGACTTCTGCTCCACTTACAATATATCAAGTTCAGCTAAGACTCTGCTTTAAGCTACAGAAATCTCAACTAAATTTGAGTCTGCAACAGAAAAAAAATGAAGCGGGAGAATCCCTTATTGAAAAGTCTTCCAGAGGGGGAAATGGCATCTCCTGTAGCTAATGAGCAGGAGCTGAATTGACTTGAAATGAAATGTTTGAGCAAGGGTGTGAAACGCGCCCCGACAGCCGAAACTGCCCCAGCCCAGGGATCATGCTTCAGGAACGTGGGTGGGCAAATAATCGCGAAGCATGGAAGAGGAAGAAAAGTGCTATATAGTGTGATATATAGCTGACTCCCCGTGTGCCCTGGCAAGGGGGCTGGCAGCACTGGGGCCCACCGCAGCCCGGGAGGCCCGTCCTGATGGGGAAGGAGCAAAACATGACCAATTCAGACAAAGTTCCTCAAAGTGCCTTTGCTTTCTGCAGGGAAAATTGCGAACCGCTGTATTAGTATTAATCTTCCAAGTACCAGCAGCAATAACTGCCAGGTCCGCTCCACTTGCTTGTCTCTTGAATGGGGAAAAACCACCCCGCAGGTATTTTAACAGTGTAAATGCTATGACTAACACGTGAAATCTGATTTAAACTCTCTCTACAGCAGTGCACGGGCATTTTTCGAAGAAAAAAAACCTACTACTTGTTTTAACAAGCAGTTAAACATATAGTAAATTAAGCCTGACTTCCATGACATTTACCAAGCAAACAGTTGGGCATGAATGAAAGGATTTGGGTTGTTTGTCTTTTCTAACTACTACATGAAATATTTAATTAAGTTTTTGCTATTGTCAATATCTTGATATTACACTCAAGACACTGAACCAGTTTCTTCTGGTTCACACTAGAGAAAATAGCTGTTTACCCAAGAACATGGCATAAACGAAGCAGGACTAATTTGTAACTGATACCACCTTGGCCGTAGGATTCTTGCAAGAGATAAGATGAAGTCCCACAGCAGCACATTCCCTCTGCAAGTGTATTTTTATCCTGCCAGAAGATCTTCCCTTCTCCTTCTAGTTAGTCATGTCAATGATACTCCAGGAAGAGGAGGATTAGAGATGTCTTTTCCTACAGATACATAAGATAGGCTCAGACAGACATCATCTTAATGCCTCGGAAATCGCTGTCTGTTTGTATAGACTAACTGCATCATGACCCATAAAGCCAGTTTAGCCCATCCACGTATTTGCATCAATAAATTCAAATTGATTGACCTTATTTTTCATTGGGGATAGTGTAAAAAATCTGCAATACCAAAAAGTTCTGCCTGATAGCACTCTGCCTCTCCTTCTCACGCAATATGTTTGCCTTGGTAACCTGAAGAAATGGCTGAATTTTCACACAAACACTAAGAACCATCTTAGGAACGATCATCCCATTTCTTAGAGAGTCTTAATTGGGCAGCTGAGCACTTGCAGTTTCCAGCAGAGATTTACTGTCCAACGGGAGGAGAAAATTGATACTCATTTAAATGTGATCGCTGGCATTACATTAGCTCAGAAACCCGGGGTACATGCATGCTTTCCCTTGCACGTGCCAACACAGATATGAAACAGAAAAGTAATTTTATGCTGAATATTAGCTCGAGTAGGAAGTCATCACTTTAATAACTATAAACATTCATTTGCTTGCTTCGTTACACAGCATTAAAGCTGGGCAGATCATTTACAATAAGCTTGTTAGAACGACTCAGTATTCAAAGTCAAGCCTGTTTTACTGCAAGACACGTAGGACACCCAGGAAGGGGAAAGAAAACCTTCCTGAGGAGATGAACATCACATTTCTGGTTGGAATATTTGGAATTGCTCTTTTGATTTTCCAAAATCATTATTTTTTGCTCATCTAACATCTAGGAATTCCCGTATACATAATGGCGAGACTATCTTAAATAACAAATGCGCAAGGAAAACTACCACTGAGTGAATCATCTTAATGACGGGAATGAGGACCTGGGGAAACAGAGCCCTGGGAGCGCGCCCAGACCGGCAGAGCGGGGAGAAACCGTCCGAATGCCAGAACTGCACAAGCTTTCGAAGTATTTACTCACTGGATTACTTTTTTTAATTAATCATGTTAAGAGAAGACAGAAGAGCGTTTGTAGTTTCCCCAGAGGTTGGACAAATTTCCTCAGCTCTCCCCAGCCCCGCCGCTTGCTGGACCACCCCAGCCCCACCAGCTGGGCGCTGGGCGGAGAGGAGCGGAACAAACCTCCAGGTAGCTGGAAGGTGCTAGAGATGTCTAACCTTACTCCTTAGTTTCTTAAATTCCTTTTCCCAGGAAAAAAATATTTCTTACAGACGAATTTTACCTCGCCTCACTCATCCAGTCTCACCTACGATGACAGTAAGAAACTGGGGAGGGAAGATGTTAGGCTGAGCTTAAGGGTTTCACACGAGTTACTGCTGTCACACTACCCCCAATGTGCGTTGAACCCTTACTAAGTGCTGTGAAATAGCCATCACTTCTGTTTGCTGCGGAAGAGAAGCTGTTTCTTCCAAAAAACACCATAAAAATAATTGAGTAATTGCTGTTATGAAAATGTGCATTATATCAGCAGAATTTGCTAATGGAGCAAGCTGACAGACACATGAAAGAGCATGTAGAAAAACGCCGGTATTAAGAGTTGGTTTTAACATATAATGTTGCTTGGCCGTTAAGGTACTGATAGGAAAAATACTTAGTCACTTCCCAGCTGTTCTGTGGCAGGCTAAAACATTAAATTTAAACCATTAAATAATTCTGAAAGCAAGGGAACAGGTGGCAAATGGTTTATATGGCAGATGGTGCCTTTTTAAATATTTGTACTCACTGCTAATTTACGGAGTCCATAACCACAGACTCATCTCTTACCTTTTTCACTCGAATAATTAAGAAATTGTATGTAAAAGTAAGAAAATAAATACCCCGATTCTACTAATACAGTAGCCATAAAAGTGGTATTAGAGATTACTAGATATCCCACACCTGAACTACTCCATGTAACTGCCTACATTCCCAGAGTTTATTACCTTTGGGGTTTTTTTAAGATAGTCCTCTTCAAAGACTTGGCTTGATAGTGCTGGAAAATTAAGTTTTCTCTTTACCAGCAGAGCACATAAGCATGAAGACGCAGCACAGTGAGTAGCTGCATCTCCACAAGCTCCTATTTGGTCTTTATGTTAAATCTGGCACAAAAACTAAGTTAACAGCAAGGCTGACATTAAATATTTAAGGGAACATTTTGGCTGGTACATGTATGAGCAGAACCACCAGTAGATGAAAAAAAGAAGAAAGGAAAAAAAGGAACGAGTAACCCAAAACAGAGCTCCAATAGCGCTGCTGGAACCTTCTCCTTTTTAACTCATTGATGTGAAAACAGTTGACCCCGTGCTCAGCAGACAGCATAGAGTATCGTGCTAAGACCCTTCTCACCGCACGGTGTTTCTGAACGGCTCCATCCCAGGTACCTCGGTTTTATTGCAGTGAATGTTCCCACGCACGACCCCCACGACAAGGCTGTCCCCACCATGGACCACTGCAACAAAACCCATTTCGAGGGAGAACTGAACAGCAAGTGACGTTTCCCCAGCCGGGGGAGGGACGGAGGCGATGCCCCACGCCCCACCAAGGCCCACCAAGGCCCACCAAGGCCCACCAAGGCCCACCAAGGCCCACCAAGCCCATCCCTGCATCACCAATGACCTCCAAGCTCTGCTCTGCCTTGAGTCTCTTCCTACTGCTGTTGCTTATGAGCTTTTACACCCTCTCTTAATCCCAACTGATGGAGACTAGAGGTATTCAAAGAAATGTGAATTTTTTCAAAGAAGCGTCGCTTATAACACACCTGCTGCTTGCAAACAATCACGAGGTTCTCTAGAAAAAGGATGAGCGAAAGGATCATTTAACAAAAGAGCTAGGAAAGGTCTTTTGGGACGCAAAACTTTCAGAAAGCAAAAGTTGCACCCGGAAGGTGACGGTGCCATGTACCGTTGCACATCTGCCACGTATCAATGTCAGATTCACCCAGCTGGCTTCCCTCTGCTTAAGGATGATTTTTTTCCCAGGGATTTGCTAGTATTTTCCAGGTATTTGCTAGTATTGAAAACTCAGTATTTTCTTCCACCAGACACTAAGGACTGAAGCCCATTAAAGAGATGTTCACAGGCTACGATAGATACACAAAGACGTTTCAGTGAACAGCTTCAGAACGAGTCAGCTGCCAACATTTTCACATTTGTTTAGCCAACAGGATTGACATCGTAGCTCCAGTGTGGTTGAGGCTTGTCTCAAGCCATCATAAATAAAATGTAAGGTAAAATAACTCCACCTTATCCTCCAGAAGCTGCCAGCTGATAATTGCTGCGTAAAGCTTTTTAGGTTACACACCACCGTCTTGAACATCCCTCTCTGCAAGAGCGAACGCTGGCTGACCACAGCAGAGACCTCCCTCAAAACTGACCGCTGGAGGCTCAACAGTGTTTAAAAGAAAGTGGAAGTGGTGCCAAAGAATTAATTTTATCATTGCAGGAGCCCTTAATAATTCCAGTTTTAACCACCTTCAGAAGGAAGTCTATATATTCAATATTCAGGATATTCATCATTAGAAGATGGCTAAATCAGCATTTTATTTGGCACTGCTCTATATACTGTATGGCAGACACCGCATAGATCTTATTTCTTACCAGCTTAAAACTAGGAGAACTGCTCTAGCCAAGTTCTCTGAGCAGCTGCCGCCACCGCTCCACGTTTTAGCATGTTAGAAGCAGAGCTCACGGTGAGGGAACGATACTAGACACCGTGTTACACCCAGTGAAACCTCAATAAAAGAAAACAAGCACATTAAAGACCCTGTCAACGAAGGAAAATTGAAACGTTTAACTTTGTTTAAAAAATATCAGGCAAAAAAGGGACTTTTGTAAATAAAAATAGCATCAATGCAGCACGCTCAGAGTTCCTTGGAAAATGATGAAATGAATTAAGATACAATCCTACATTCTGGCAGACAGAAACCAGAATAACGTATCTGGCAATTGTATAAATGCCTCACAACTATATTACAAAACTGATTGCCACGGGACTGGTCTTGAATGGTTTGAGATGAGCAGTTTTGAGATGGGAATGGCTGAAGAGGAGAAAATCGGGAAATCGAGTCTAAGGGGCATCAGTTTTCATCTGCAAAAATTTCAAGCATCACATTCCTACACAACCTAATCAAGCTGCTTTCTAGAACAAAATTCTCTGATTTGACCCAGGTATTTTCACAACACTTGCCTTTTTTTTTTTTTAAACCAAATGAGAAATGACCAACCAAACCAAAGCAAACCAGGCTAGCAAAGCAGAGCGCAGAAGGAGAACACCTTCTTCCAGACAGAAGCCCAGACCCCCGAGACCTCCCATGACATCTCCCTGGGGCACAGCTAGAGGAGCCAGCACCATTGGCTGCCATAGTTCAAACAGACTTTTGACCTTACATTCTATTTTAATTTTTATTTCATTTTTATTTCTTTTTTTTTTTGTTTCAGCTTTTTCTGTAATATCCTGGAGCCTCACTGTTTCCAGGCACCGTTAGCTTTCCACGTCACACTTGCTCTGCATTTAGCTTGATCCTTCTGCAACACCACATCCAAGGATTTCAAGATTTTTCAGTCTTACCGGACACCTACTCACTATTTGTAGATGTGACCCTACGGCCATTCAAATCATCAGCAAAGCCCCTGCAGCTTTTACTGAGCTGGAGTCAGGACACCAGGCGCCTGGTGGCCTTCTCACACGCCAGTCCATGAGGAACCTGACCACTGACCTGGGTTTTGAAGGGTAGGGAGGAATAATGCGCCTTTCCAGTGGCTAAGAAAAACAGATTTGGTCTATCTGAAATTATTACCAAATAAAAATAATAATAATAAAAAAAAGAACTTCAATGCACACGTTCTCCACACACATTCATCAAAGTCAGGATTGTTTAAAGGACTGGGGAAGGAGAGACACAACACTGCTCCTCCTCTTCTGCTTACAGCATCGCTCTGACTCCTCACCTCCGGGAAGCTACTTCAGCAGCAACTTAACTCTTGCATGAATTGCACAACATGTTTACACACCTCCAAATCAGGGCAATGGCAGAAACCATCTTTTATAGATCAGAAACGGCTGTTGTCAATCGTATGAGCAAACGAACCCAAACACAAAACGAGAACAACGCTGGTATTCTACTTCAACCCCCACAGCACCAAGACGTGGTTTTGTAATAGCGATTTATTCTAATGACCACATCATAGAATCACAGAAACACAANTCTGACTTTAATGGATATGAACAGTTTAAATGTCAAGTCCAGAAGCACAAAAAGCAGAAAATTCATGTCCTATACTAGGAGGGACTGTGGCTACAGGGGGCCCTTGGGCCAAAGGAGATGTCTTTCGGCTAGAAAACAGAAACATTGCCAGCCCACAGACCCCCAGGACGGTTGGGTTTGGTAACGGCTGGTCCAGGCGGGGATGCTGTGCTCCCAGCTGGCATTTAGAGACAAATAGTTTCCTCACCTTAATACAGGGTATTTTATGTTCCTTCTTTTCCATACATTTATTTCATCTTTAAAAGCTTCTAAGATCAGCATGGTGCCAAACTAATACCCAACAGCAAAAATGATTACAGAAGCTTCTCCCATCACAGAGCCAGGGGACCGGCGCATCCCACCCTCGCCTGCTCATCCCCAGGGCCAAAGACCCCACAGGATCCTTCACAGCATCCCACACAGGGAAAGGCTACAAAAGGTTTTGAATCCCCCAAATATCCTGTACTCTATTATAGCTCTACTTCTGATTTTCTTTTATAAAACGTAAAATAAATAGTATTTAAATGAACCTGTAAAAATTACCACTGTATTCTGCATATTTCAAGTTCTCCTTAATTCATGGGACCTGGCGATTTGCTTCAAGGAAGCTTCAAGAAATTTCCTCTGCGAGGCTGGAAAACTGCTGGAGCCTGGGTCTTGTCCCGTCCAGCGCCCGCTGCCATACCGCACCGAGGGCCCACCTTGTTTCACCAACTTGCTATTTCTTACTAACTCAACAAGTTTATTAATTAGGCTGGCAGAAAGTAACACAGCCGAACTGTAAGGCTGCAAAACTAATCATATTAAAAGGCCTCCTTAAGAGTAAATATTCAATTACAAGATTATTGATTGAACAAACTGCTATGATTAGAAATGCAGTACCGCACAAGGTGGTATTATAATACCGATCTCCAGTAAAATTAATTAACAGTGTCCAACTGAGCATACAATGTTCAGTCTTATAGGGACCAATACCCATGTAGATTTAAGGTGGAAATAACATAATCTTTTGTTTCCTAAGTTCATTCCTACTATGTGAACATCGCCTGCATAAACTTTAGGCAAGGAGAACATGGAAAGTTCATTAATTACCATGTTACTTTACAAATCACAGACTGATCAAGAAAAACGCAGCTGCCCCCAGGGTCCACAGATTACGCTCTCTCCAAGATGTGTTTCTCTTTGAGAACAATAAGTCATCTCTAGTAAACACCAACGCACAGATGTTTTTAACTGAGAGGCCGACAGGGTTATAAAGCGTTCTCCACACTTAGAATCAGAGAATCACAGAATCACTAAGGTAGGAAAAGACCTCGAAGGTCATCGAGTCCAACATCAACCCAACCCCCCCATGCCTACTAAACCATGTCCCCAAGCGCCTCATCTACACGTCTTTTAAACCCCTCCAGGGATGGGGACTCCACCACTGCCCTGGGCAGCCTGGGCCAAGGCCTGACCACTGTTGGGATTATCCGTACATTAGATCACGCTTTCCCGATGCTTTCCCAGCCGTTAGCTTACAGGGCAATGGAGACATCCACCTCCGACAGCCGGGAGCTGCTCGGGCCGCCCGACCGTTTCTCTCGGCCGCGGCGAGGAGAGCGGGGGGCACGCTGCCGCGCCTGCTTCTCCCCCCTCCTCGCTCACGCCTCTCGAAGGCCCGGCTCCTTCGTTAGCACTTCGGGGAACCCTCACCCCGTTTCTAGCCCGCCCGGCTGCGGAGCGGTCCCTGCCCGGCGCAGCCAGCCAGGGGAAGCTGCTCATCGAGCTGGCGTTGACAAAGATCATCCAAACCCAACACCGTCGGGTCCTCTCCTCCACCAGCACAATAAAAAGGAATTTCATAAAAATGTTTTATGTAAGCCTTTGCAAAGGCACCAGCCTTCCCTCCAGAGATGGTGATTAATAGAGAAAAAGGGTTAGCTGAATCTCAAGTTTATTGTACATGGGCCGGGCATTTTCAAGCTTTCTTTTCTAAAAAGCTACTATATATTCTGTAGGAGAAAACAGCCAGAAGTGTGTGGTTTGCTGTGAATGATTGATAATAGGATGATTGCTCAGGCACTCAAAGCGTGATATTTGATAGCCTATCATACACTCATTCAAAAGGAAAGCAACAATTATCATGGCCTGACATGTTTATCATTGCAGAGCTGAGCCAGTTATCGAAGCGGTAGAGCTTCCCGGCATTGTAATATTCGATCGTGTCTAACACACTTCACGCAGAGCTCACCTCTGCAGCTGTAAATCAAAAGTCCTGCGACGGCTCCTTCCCAGATCGCCCGAGCATCTCATCTCAAAAGCAGGGAAGAACACATCTGGCACGTAATTCTGCTTTGCAGCACAGATAAAGAATGATTTTTTTCCCCGTTTGGATTCTCCTCTAAGATGCTCACTCACAAACAGGCAAAACGGTTTCTGTGGGTCAACCGGCTCTGTGGAAGCACCTCCAGCTCCCTGCCCCACAGCAGCCCTTCGCTCCGCTTTCCGCTCCCATTCCTGTACCGTCCCCTCGCGACAAAGTCTGAAAGACTTGTGCCTTTACTCCTAAGGGTCGCTTTGCTCCTCAGACCCCCTAAACACGAAAGAAAAGGCTGCGGTACGCCTGGCAGGCTTTTATCTGGGTGATTCTAATGACTGCTCAACAGGAACAGTGATCACCGAGATACATTTCTCATAAGAAGATTTCATCTGAACGCCAAAACCCGTGACTGCATACCTCCTGTGAAATCTAACCTCACCCTGTCTTGCTGCGTTACACTTCAAGTACCAAAAAGATGGAAAATGCACCCTCATTTAAATTCCTAACTTAATTGTTACATAACATTTCTAAAATATAGCCCTAAGCATTCAAAGAACAGTTTCAAAAATTATCCTGAGGACTTGAAACCAGTCAGACGTCCACAGCCAGTCAGGGATGCCCCAGCGCTTCCCCAGCTGCCATATGCAGAAAGTTGTCCCACACAGCCACGCAAAGAAAATAGCATTTTTCCCAGCAAGCAACCACATCTAAACCTGTCAGCAAAAATACAAAACCATGGCTACATTCTTCCAGCATATTTTATAATTATAAACACCCAAACAATCTACTGAAGTCTTAACTTATATTAAGTTATATAGTATATTAATATATATACAATAATGTTGGGTTGACGGTTGGACTCGATGACCTTAGAGGTCTTTTCCAACCTTAGTGATCCTATGATTCTATGAATATATTACCGTATATCGAGCAGATACCTTTCAACCGCCAACACTGCAACCCGAGGGTCTGCTGCAAAGACCGGGGGCCACTGTGGCCACGTTTTCTTACAGAAGTCACGAAGGTGACAGAGGGTGCAGCTCAGCTCACCTGCTGCCTGCCAACGTCACCGCGTACATAGACACTGCAAACGTAGATGGAGTCTGAACTCGCTTTTAACACACAATTCACAGAACATTTCTAAGCAGCACCAGAGAAAATAACTTCCATTCTGGATTACAGTAATGCCACCTATATCCCCTGGATATTTAATTTACCACCAACAGCAAAACTCACGCTCAGAAGCCTCTCTCTGTTGCAAAGTAAACATAAAAAGCTGCTCATTAGTGGGACTGGGAGTGACCTTACCTGGAAAAGGCGAAGCCAAGACGGGAATTTTGATAGGGGAGAAGGTCAGCACGTGGCAGGGCTGGACGCTCAGCGCTGAAGGTCCCTGGGGGGCTTCAGGCTCCACCGACACCATCGTGGTGGTGGCCGCAGTGGCCAACGCCAGGGTCTGATTGCCGCCGACCGGTTTAAGGCTATTCTGGCAACCACCTGCAGAAGAGTGAAATACAAGAGATTTTATTTTTAATTGGGAAGCAGGGGATTTACCCAAGATTATATTTTTTCAGCATTCTGAATTTCAACGCAAGATGGAACAAAAGTTTGCAACATTTCCCACCCGGCCTCCACTGTTTGCATGTCCCCCTCAGGGAGATGTTGGATTTTGAATATATTACATAATGTATTTTCCTAGGACTCTCAAAGTCCCTCTCCTAATTCTTATTCCTAAAGTCCTACCTTGTGGTTGGTGCATTTTTAGATATTAAAACCCCATATATGTGAACATATCATTATAACCTAGAGAGACAAGACAGTAGTGAGTCATGCACAAACTGGGCAGAGTTATTAAATTTAAACGAAAAACCTCAATAAAAAAGTCAAATATTTGAACACATTGGTCGACATTTTCTTCAGCTCCCACAGCTTCATAACGCCGCATGACCACCCATATTCTGACTTTTCCTAAATATAAGTTGTCTGACTTCCAATCTGAACGCTTTGGTTACTTGCTCTATTAACCCTCCAACATCACTGTTACCTGCCCAGCTCTTCCCCTGTAATGTGCATGCAAATACCTGAATTTTACAAGTTTTACATACTAGTATCCTTCACCTTGAAAACACGCCATGCAGGAAACTTCAACGGGTTTCACATGGGAACTCAGAAATTGTCCCCCAAAACAAGGCTCAAACGCGCTTCAGACTATCTACCATTTACCTTTAAGTCTAACAAGCTTGGGGGGAAGACCTTCAGAGCTCAATCTTGGCTAAATATGTTAAATAAACAAGAAAAGGAGTAGTAAAAATCTTAAGGAGAAAACCTAATTTGACAAACACCAGCTGTTACTCCCTCTACACTGAGCTATGTATTCAAAAATTAAGCAATCATTAGCTTATTATGTCATTTAGCAAATGTTTTCAGTTCATGTGGAAATCCTTCAGGCAGTAAGAGCCAACTGTATCTCTGCAAAAGAAAAAATCACTATTTGATCAGACTCCTCACTTCAGGCGTTCCGTGAGCTTGCGGGAGTTCCTTCTCTACGGGCGTCTCTGCAAGGACAACAGGGAACCAGCCCACGGCCGTGGGAAGCGTGGCCGTGGGGCGCGGGGGTGGCATCTGCAGCCGAGCAAGCCCGGCTAGGACCGTGCTCCCCGCACATCTCCTAGCCCCGCCGCCTCACCCAGGCTTCTCCACCCTGCTCCGGCTTCCGACACCTCACAAGTTTTGACTTTCAGACGCCAAGTGCTGTTTTGCTCTCAGTTAGTGTTGGGCAAGGAGCGGGTCAGTGGTTTTTGGAAAGGAACCTGCTCTGGCTGCAGCTCGTTGGGGCTCCTGAGGCCATCTGTTACACTAACTTCTGGCAGCTTTGCTCCTAAGTCTTTATAAACAATTATCTGCCAAGAAAACAAGCCCTCTGCATTAGCAAAACAGAAGTCAAATATTTTCAGTAAGCATCCCAAAAAAGCCTTCTACTATTTCTAGGCATTTGTCAATTCCAAGAAGAATTCATCTAAAACACCTGCATACGCACTAATTAACAGGCACGCAGGCAAAAAACCCACAAATATTAAAGTTTTGATGATTCAACTGTGGATAGATAAAAAACATTCTGCCAGAGTCCCAATGGAAATTTAAAAAAAAAAAAAAAAAAAATCAGTGTCAAACTAATCCAACCGTTTGATACAAGTTTATTGTTTATTCACCTGAGGACTAGAACAGACCGTCAGGTTAAACACCTGGCCTCCGAGAGCCTGCACTCGTTCCTAAAGCCAGGTGTTGGCAGTTGGGAAAAATCTACGAAACATCTTCTATAACTCTTATGAAAACTCATGTTGTCTAGAAAAATGACTTTTCTACAGTGTATGGGAGCAGAAAGGTTGTTTACTTCTCATTTGATTCTTTTATTTTGGAGAAGAAGATGCAATTTCCCCAAAGAGCCCAGGAAAGCCGCAAAATACTGTAAGCCTTAGTCGCTTGGATAGACTAAGTCTTCCACCAGCACAGATGAGTAACGCTCCTGAAGCAGGGCTTCCTTATTAAAGTTTCATCAATCTCCTTATTAAAGTTTCATCAGTCAGTTGAAAGAGAAGTTTTTGTGATTTCCCTGCCTTTGATGAAGTTCTCCCTCCTGCTAAATAATTCCATGAAGAAAGGACTACCCCTGTTCTCGTTAATACTTGAGGGGAGAGCACGGAGAGGCAGTCCCTGGGTCATCAAGCCACTCTCTTGCTTTGCACTCAACTGAACAATCATCGCAGCAATTTTTCCCCCTCTAACATAACATACGATTTGCCAAAGCAACTGGAAGCTGGCCCACGACTTGTTGAGAACGAGGGATTTCCATCTTCTCAGCGTAGCTGGAAGAAAGTAGTTCTCAGAAACAAACCAGATTTTGCTGTAAGTATTTCCAAAAACTTCTTGAAAGGGTTTTTTAGAATCATCATTAATCACCCCATGAATTTCAAGAGTCAAATGCCTTAAAAATAGTAGTAAAACACTATCCCTTGAGGGGAAAAAAAAAAAGCTATTTTTTCCTAGCAATGGTGGTTTCCCCGTTCTTTTTGCTAAGTCATGCGACAGCCTGGGCAGTCAGGGAACACTCGTCTGCCGAAATAACAACCCCCCCTCAGCGTCCTTCCCCAGCCTTCCAGCTCTGCTCGTCTCAAGCAAACAGGTTAGGGGGAAACCTCCGAGTGGGCAGCACGTCCTGGTGCGAAGCAATTGAAGAGCAGAGAGCAGCTGAGGACGCAACGAAGAGATTATTCAGAGATAATTAACCGACAGTGGTGAAAGTTGCGCCAAGGGAGGTTTAGGTTGGACATTAGGAAAAAATTCTTTCCTGACAGAGTGGTCAGGCCTTGGCACAGGCTGCCCAGGGCAGTGGTGGAGTCCCCATCCCTGGAGGGATTTAAAAGACGTGGAGATGAGGCGCTTGGGGACATGGTTTAGTGGCCATGGGGGGGTTGGGTTGACGGTTGGACTCGATGATCTTAGAGGTCTTTTCCAACCTTAGTGATTCTATGGTTCTACGAAATGCAGTGAAGGCACTGGACAGGCAGCAAAGCCATCACAACAGATGGCGTGTCATGGCCAAGTATCCAACATCCGTGTGGAGAAGGGTCTGCACACACGGGTGTGGAAGAGGAGCTGTTTCGGTTGTGCCTTCCCTTCTAGCACAGCATCATCCACGTGCGTTTGTGAGCTGTGACCCACGTCAGGCGGCGGAGCTGCTCCTGCCACACAACTGGAACCGCTCTGGTGTGGGGCAGCCAGCCCGCGCCACGCTGCCGTGCCTTGGCAGAACAGCACGACCTCTGCTGCCCAAAGCCAGCATCTCCTTCCCGGGGTTTTCGGGACACCGAGAGCAGGCTGTGAGCCCTCCCCACCGGTACGCACACCCGACAGACAGACAGACACGCTGGTCCTGTGGCAGACGCTACACCACACAGCACGACGCACTGCCCACGGGTAGTCTCCATCGCCTGCCGGGGAGGAAGGAGACCTCGGCGATATAAAGGCCGATCCCGCTGAGACCCACCAGACGTATCACATCCAGCACAGAGCGTGCTCAGCGTCCTTTCCAAAATCCACCCAAAAATCCTCTGCTCCCCCCAGTCTGCACCAGTGCCCCCTCCACACTCACATACCATCTCTGCAACCAGAGCAGACCAAAACTGCCTTCTGGCTACTGACACTAACACATTACAAACTGAAACCACCAGATTTTCCTCCTTGAAGGAAAAACACCCAGAAGAACAGAAATTACTTTATTTAACGTGACAAAAGTAAAGGCTAATAATACTTGTGAGATATGAAGACCCACTTTTACCCAAAAAGGGTAGTTTAAGACCTTCCCTTTCAGATAAAAAAGTTATTGGTATTGTTAAAAACTTACTGTACAGACAATGTAATGGGTTTTAAATTGCACTTGGTGATTACGGTCTTTCAGTCTTTGTCTTCAGTTTTGCCTACAGGAAAACACCTTTACCAAAGGGTTATGAATATCTTTCCCAGAAGACCCATATTAAAAAAATAAGAGGAAAAAATTTCAAGCAGGTTAAAGACCTTTTGAACTCTTTGTCTGTCTTGGAGAAAAAAGTATTAATACACATGAATATAAAGTTCCCTGTAACTTTTTTTAATGACCCAATGAATCACTTATCCTTTCAGCCCCTGAGCTACTGCAAGTGCCCAAAGGCCCTGCAAGAGCTCTTCTGCACTAGGAGCCCTCCTTCGGGCGAGGACCAAAGGACCCCAGCGCAGACACTGACCTGGCCGCCTCTTCTTTTTTGCCCGGAATAGCCCAAAGACACAATTATAACACAACTGGATTTCCACTGCAATGTGCTGATCTGTCTCTATCCAGGTGAACGCACACCGAGCGTATGGAACCACTCAGCACTTGACTTCCATCAAAGCTTTCCAACCACCAAACCTCCTGCTTCAGTGCCGTTTCCCATGCTAATCTGTGGCAGCTCAGCACGGGAAAAGGACACCAGAACTCAACGCTACTAGGGAAAACGCTCCCTACGGGACCTGAAATATTTTCCATGTATATTTAAAATAAAAAATATTTTGAAGGGTTTCAATTTAAATGCATATGTTATGGAAGTCATATAAAATTAAACACCAATTCAATTAAATAGAAATTAAATTCTTTGACCCCGAAGTTAATAGAAGTTAGTAATGCTGACGTCCTAACCCTCACCCATAGAAGGATGTATACCATTCTCCCTTCTTTTTAAAGCAATATGCAGGCTCTTTATTTTCAGTCATAAACCAGCTGCTCACTACCAGCCTGGCTGTATCCCTGCTCCTTTCGGGTGTCCCTGCCCTCGGCACAGCGCGGCTCTCCAGGCGCCCGCGCCGCTGCCCAGCCCCTCCCGTACCGAGTCTGCTGCATCCAAGCACTGCACGGTCCCAGCTGCCATTTAAAAAAAAAAAANTCCCTCCCAGCCCCCCCACACCAGGCAGGGCACGGGAAGACAAAAAGTCCTTGACTAGCGTAAACATCACCCAGCACCAACCAAAACATCAGTGTGTCATCAACACCATTCCCACACTACATCCAAACCACAGCCCTATACCAGTTAATAGGAAGAAAATCAACTCCATCCCAGCCGAAACCAGGACAACGGGTCACCGAGTAAACTCCCTGAGCAGCTTTTGCTGCCAGACAGGTCAAGAGGAGGGAGCGATAACGAAGAGCTGACGTGGCAGCTCCATCGCACCTGCATCCCCCGTACGCACCAGCCCGGGGAGACAGGGGTGACAACCCAGCCTGGCGAGGATGCCGGCCCTGCGCCGCGGCCAGTTCAGCTCTAAGGCAACAGCCGTCATGAAATACCTAACACTGCTTGCAAAGAGGTGTGAAAAAACAAGTCCAAAAGAAAGAAAAAAAAAATTTGAATTGTGAATTCTTGTTTATTACTCCTTATTGCCTTTCCCTTCACCTGTAGAGTCTGTAAACTAAGGTCTTTCAGATGACAGTTCTTTATCAGGCTGTTGTCAGAATTAAAACTGACAACAACTGTCTTTTGATGGAGAGGGAAAAAAAAGAGAAGGTAGTTG
>VZTQ01013743.1:416631-495698 GCA_013400755.1 Pelecanoides urinatrix
GAGGCGGCGGGGCCGGGGCGTCGAGGAGATGCGCGGCGCTGCGGAGCAACGGCGGGGCTGGGCCCGGTGCCCCCGCAGCATCCCCGCCTTCCCCGGCCCGCAGCGGGGACAGCTGCCCCAGGGGAGTCGGCGGCAGGCCCGGGTACCCCATGGACACCCCCTCAAACGAGGCCCTTCTCCTGCCTTCGACAGAAATAAAATCCTCGTAACAGAAATTCTCTCGCGTACCGAGGGAAACGAACCCGGTACCGCTGCTGCCGCCGGAGAAAGGCGAAGCAGGTGCCCAGCGCGGCGCTGAGCTCGGTGGGTGCTGCTGCTGAGGAGGTGTCCCACCGCCCAGGGGACCACCACCGCTCCACACACCATCCAGGCTTGCCCTCCCTGGAAGGAGCCGCTGGTAGCTCCTCATTAAAAATTAAGCCTTTGACACTTGGTCAGGGGTAACCTCTAGCAGCTGGGGCTGTGCCGTCACAGCTCCTGTAATGACTTGAGGAGAAACAAGCACCGACCTCTGCCAATGCCTGAGAGCAGCTCCCTTCTCCGGCCCAGTTCAGGCAGTCGCCGGGGTGAGCAACTTGTTTGCTTGCAACGTGTGGGCTTGTTTCTCCTCCCGTCTCCTCCCTGCCTTCCCCGGCTCCGAGGAGAGAGGAGCTGAGCAAGCCTCCTCTAGCTGCGGACGGTATCACAGCTTCCAGCCTCTCCAGCAAAAAATTAAGGGAATGAATAACAGTAAAATGGGCTGAGCTTGAGTTCACAGAACGTACGAACGCTTCAACTTTACGGTTTAAAATCACTGCGTACATTTCCCTGCCAAACCACCAGCGCTGCTCCGGCTCTCCATCGTAGCACGGCAAGTGCTGCACGGTGAGAAAAGGCAAATACCCGCCTGCACCGGTCCCGGGTTTGTAAATCACCACAGTCCCACGTGTCAGAGCGCAACGGAAAACTCACTGCATCAGGATCACGCAGGGAAGCCAGGGGCTTCTTAAAACTGCGCAGGAGAAAGTCAAAGGTCTCAGAAATTAATCTTTTCTCCTCAGCCTCTCTGATTTTATTTGGTCTGCAAGGGAATTGGATCTCCCGTGGAGGTGAATAACCTTAGTAAAGGTAATTCCCAAGAAGTTTTGAAATCAAATTATTATGATATGTGCCTAAACACGGGATCAGGGGAACACATTGCTCACAGTTATCCTCGGAGAGATACTGGGAAATACAGATTTGAGTGATCTACAAAGTGACAGAAATCAGATAAAGAGAAGATCACTTCTAAATGTTTTAGTGCTTGGCTATTTGTAAAACTCAGAAATCACTTCCTGGTAATTGTAAATGAACAGAGAAACAGAAACACAAAGACAATAAGAAAAAAAGAAAAAAAAAAGGTTGTTACCCATGAAATGCAGTGGTCCTCGAGTAGCCTGTTTTAAATGCAATAGTTCATCTATAAAAAATAACAGCAAAACAGAACATTTTATTTTTATTAGTGGCTGAAGATTTATTTTTGGGAGGAAAAAAGTTGAAAGAGAATTCAAAGAAGTTCAGCAACTTCTTTAGCGTCTGGACGATGCTGAGTCATATGGTTTAGTTTTAGGTAGTTGTGCAAGGAGCAGGGAGTTGGACTCGATGATCCTTATGGGTCCCTTCCAGCCTGAGATAGTCTGTGATTCTGTGAATATTAGATGGGAAAGTCTGTATGTGTAATGTCACCCGGGTCAGTGGGGGTCGGAGGAGTTTCCCATCTGACAGACAGACATGTTGTAGCCCGGCTGAAGGACGCGCACAAGCATCAGCTGCTGTTTTGCCTAGGCTTCCTTTTCCCACACTTTAAAAAATAGTAGCGAAATTATCGTTGCCCTCCTCCCTGAAGCTGGGGAGGTGGTTGGGTGTCTCCCAGGTTGATGACAAGTCCATACGCAAGAGGCTCGTCGTGGTCCAAGCTCAGTGCTCCCACGCTGCAGCCCGGCAGGGGCGGGGAGACGGCAGGGATGAGGGGTGACGGCAGGAGCGAGGGATGACGGCAGGAGTGAGGGGTGACAGCAGGGATGAGGGGTGACGGCAGGAGCGAGGGATGACGGCAGGAGTGAGGGGTGACAGCAGGGATGAGGGGTGACGGCAGGAGCGAGGGATGACGGCAGGAGTGAGGGGTGACAGCAGGGATGAGGGGTGACGGCAGGAGCGAGGGATGACGGCAGGAGTGAGGGGTGACAGCAGGGATGAGGGGTGACGGCAGGAGCGAGGGATGACGGCAGGAGTGAGGGGTGACAGCAGGGATGAGGGGTGACGGCAGGAGCGAGGGATGACGGCAGGAGTGAGGGGTGACAGCAGGGATGAGGGGTGACGGCAGGAGCGAGGGATGACGGCAGGAGTGAGGGGTGACAGCAGGGATGAGGGGTGACGGCAGGAGCGAGGGATGACGGCAGGAGTGAGGGGTGACAGCAGGGATGAGGGGTGACGGCAGGAGCGAGGGATGACGGCAGGAGTGAGGGGTGACAGCAGGGATGAGGGGTGACGGCAGGAGCGAGGGATGACGGCAGGAGTGAGGGGTGACAGCAGGGATGAGGGGTGACGGCAGGAGCGAGGGATGACGGCAGGAGTGAGGGGTGACAGCAGGGATGAGGGGTGACGGCAGGAGCGAGGGGAGACGGCAGGAGCGAGAGGCTGCATCACCCACCGGGAGCAGCGACGGGCGCTGCCGGGGCTCTGCGTTTCCCATCCAGCCCAGAGAGCGGCAGTGATGCCGAGTCCAGCGGTGAAGCCAAGCCTGCAGCGAGCGTTCAGGCAGCGATTGCCATTACGGGGACAGCCCCGCAGCAGGGGTGCCCCGAGGCGGAGGACAGGCTCCGCTCGCCCCTGCAGAGCGCTGGGTGACGGCTGGGCGCTCGCTGGCTCTGGAGCCACGTTTACAAAGTGAAAAGGTTCAGGTAGAGTTTTCACGTTCAGGACTCACTCCCCGTACTGGTACATGCAGGATCTGCATCATGCTCAATGCAGACTAGATGTAAGGAAGAAATTTTTTAGGTGAGGGTGGTGAAACACTGGCAGAGGTTGCCCAGAGAGGTGGTGGATGCCCCATCCCTGGAACATTCCAGCTCAGGTTGGACGGGGCTCTGAGCAACCTGAGCTGGTTGAAGATGTCCCTGCCCACGGCAGGGGTTGGACTAGACGACCTTTAAAGGTCCCTTCCAACCCAAACTGTTCTATGATTCTATGTTCATCTTCAGAGCATGGGGTGGCCTCCCCTAAAGAACGAAGCAGCATCTCTAGTGCTCCTTACCACCAACGGCTTCTTCCCTCTCCAAAGCACATGCAGTAGGTTGCTTCGTTCTGGGGGGGCTGCCCTGAACACACATCTTCCTCCTGCCCAACCCTTGCATTTTCCGTAAAGGAAAGCGAGGGATGTCCTTGCGTTCGAGTGAGAAGTAACACGGCCTGGGCAGTTCCCCAGTTCCTCATGGAGCTTATTCCCAGCGCCCGTGGCAATCGTGCTCTTCCTCTGCTGACGAGGTTGTTACACGTTCCTGTGAACCAAGGGGGCATTTACGGTCATGTTAAAACCCAATGTGCTTGAAATGGCGTCTATCACCAAGAGGATGGTCCAGTAACCCACTTATTTCAGCATCCATCCCTTCCAGTCACCCCAGCTACAGTATTAACTGGCTCAAGGAGTCTCTCCCCAGTGCTCAGCGCTGGGTGAAATTCGTGATGGTGATGCTGGTGCGCTGCAGGTGCCGGTGGTGCGGAGATGCCGGTGGTGCGGAGATGCCGGTGGTGCGGAGATGCCGGTGGTCCACTGGGGCTAAAGAATGGGAAGGAGAGGGGGGAGCAGGGGTATGGTAATAATCTATAAATATGCACAAGGGCTGCTGACAAGAAGGGATTCATCTGTTTTTCATGCTCCTGGTGGACAGGACAAGAAGCAGCAGTCCTAAATTGTAGCAAGAAAAATCTAGTCTGGGCCTTGGAAGAGTTTTCTAAGAGTGAGAAAGGGGCACCGAAGGGCGGGAGGTTCCTCCTCCATCGCAGGTTGGGGAGCGACCAGGCACGGCTCCCTGCCCCGGGGCCGGCGCAGCACGTCCCGTACCGGGTACAACCACACTGGGAAAACCTCACGTGTCGGCAACGGGGGTTTTTTTTTCTCCTTTCATGACAAAAGAAAGAGTTAATAGAAAGGCCATGGTGCAAGAGGAGAGAAGTGTTTGGGGCATAACTTTTTTCAACTATTGCAACTTCAACTTGGAAACGCTTTGGGGGAAAAAAGGTCACCTCAGGCAGTTAATCAGTCTCACATTCGGTGCACGTGTTAGCCCTCAAATGCCACAAATGTGTTTTAGGTAGCCAAAAAGCTGATTTAGCACTGGAGTAAAGGGTTTAGACCCATCGTCTTCATTTTTAAGTCTGAAAAATGGGTCTAAACAATCAAAAAGGGATCCCTTTCACTAATTAATTCTAAATTACAGACTTTTCTTATTGAGGACATTATTAACCACTTTTCTTCATGCCGAGGTTGTCTTGTGAGACAACATCAGCTGATGACCAAACTATTTTACAGAGGAGGTGATGTAACTCCCCATTGTAGCACAGTAGCCATCCGTAGGGATAAGTTTAATTTGGTATAACAGACATGAACAGAAGAGTATCCTGTGCCACGGTCCAGAAGGCATTATGTAGAACCCCCCATATACAGGAATATTTGTAGCCACGTACGTTTGAACGTGCTGAAGTTGCCTGTAGGTGATAGCACTGACCAGAATCTCAGCGGAATTACATGCTTCAGCAAATTCCTAATAAATAAATTCCTCCCTGCTTCCGTGTGCTAAGCTCAGCGTCGCGGGGAGCGAGGTTTGCAGCTGTCTTTGCCAGCGTCTGCCTCTCGGGCCGAGCTGCTCGTTTCGTACCGTGCGGAGGGGCTGGAGCGAGAGGAGGGAATCTCCTCTGCCATCTTGGGGCATCTTGTGCTGTGCGAGAAAGCAAGCGTGAAGACAGGCAGATTTGTCTTTTGAGGCATTAACCCACCTGATTCACTCCTTCACAGCAGCGCAGCAATCAGGAACCCCATCGGAGGAGCTCTTATTTCTTCCCAAGCAGAGCTGTCAAAATACCCGGCCAAACAAATGACCTGGCTAGGTGATTATTCTGTTGAGTTTTCCCATAACAACGTGGACTAATAGTCTGTCCCTTGGGTTAATCCTTATCTGTTGCATTAGTCGTTTGTTTCCAACAGTGGTAAATAGCAGGTATTTCAGAAAGGATCACATAAACCCACTGCGCACCTAATTGTGCGATACCATACTACGAAGGGAAACGAGCTTGAGTCCAGCTCGCGACCAGTTTAGTGTCTATAGCATCAGGATTGATTGTTCCTACATCTTTTATTCTAACTAGCAGAATCACAGATGCTATTTTTATTCTCCTGTGCAGCTCACCTGAAGCTTTGACAAATCCCCCTTTTTGGGAACGGCTACCGAGCAGTAGTCCCTCTATTCCTGGATAGAGGGATTAAACCCCGATGCCTAAACCAGTCGTGTTCTCGTGTGAGTGAGCTGCCAACGCCTGCGCCCAGGAGGAGCTGCGCAGTGGTGTGAGATTCCACCGCTCCTCAGAGCACAAGTCAATCCTCCGCTGAGCAGAGTCCCCAAGGCAAACACATCAAACGAAGAATCCTGAAGTCAAATGACCTTTTATTTCTGTTCCTGCAGTGCGAAATACTCGACCTCTGATCTGATTGTTGCTAAATTCCGCTGATTTCCATGAGCCCCATTTCAACCCCATTAAGAGAAATCACAGAAATAGGAGTCAAATAAATAGTAGCTTCAGTGCAATAAAAATCACCGCAGGAAAACACGCACAATTCGTAACTTCAGCCTTCCGAGGAGCCCCTTCGCAGCCTCTGGGGGTGACGAGCATCGCCCTGAGACACCGGCTCCCCGGGGCTCCCCCGCTCTGCAGGAGGATCCTGGCAAACCTGGTCGGGCAGTCGGACCAGCACCGCTGAGCACCCGGGGGCCACAGACCCCCTGGACTGCAACAGAATCACAGAATCACAGAATCGCTAAGGTTGGAAAAGACCTCCAAGGTCATCGAGTCCAACCGTCAACCCAACCCCCCCATGCCCACTAAACCATGTCCCCAAGCGCCTCATCTACACGTCTTTTAAATCCCTCCAGGGATGGGGACTCCACCACTGCCCTGGGCAGCCTGTGCCAAGGCCTGACCACTCTTGCAGGAAAGAAATTTCTCCTGATGTCCAACCTAAACCTCCCCTGGCACAACTTGAGGCCGTTTCCTCTCGTCCCATCGCTGTTACTTGGCAGAAGAGACCGACCCCCCCTCGCTCCAACCTCCCTTCAGGCAGTTGCAGAGCGCGATGAGGTCTCCCCTCAGCCTCCTCTTCTCCAGGCTGAACACCCCCAGTTCCCTCAGCCGCTCCCCATCAGACTTGTGCTCCAGGCCCTTCCCCAGCTCCGTTGCCCTTCTCTGGACACGCTCCAGCCCCTCCATGTCCTTCTGGTCGTGAGGGGCAACAGGAGACCGGCGAGGAGAGTTGAAAAGTGAAACAGCAGAGAAGAGTGGTTAAACAAGGGGAGACACTACAAGCAGGTCACCAGAATGAAGGGAGCTTAACAAGCTTAATCCCTGCTTAACAAGCCCCGGAGCAAGAGGTTGTAGATGTTGAAATGAGCTGGTGTGAGAATGAGTGGCAGAGGAGCCAGCGGCAGGATTTGGCCATGGCCTGGAGACCTGACAGAGCAGCTGAGGCTTTGTGATGGTCCCGTCACGACAGGGACTGTCCGGTCAGCACAGCCCCCCGCCCGCCAGCCAGTGGGGCTGGTTTACAGCTTAAGGTGAGGGCCAAAAATCATCTCTGGGAGGGGAAACGGGTGGAGAAGCGTTCCTGCAGCCCCAGCCTGCCCCAGCAGACATCAACCCCTTCTGCTGGTGTGAATGAACCACGTCCTCGTAAAGCTGCTGGTGATTTCTGGAGCTGCTCTGCCAGTTGACACTTTTCCATTTCCCAGTTAGCCATTTGTTCCTTTTTCACTCTGTCTTCAAACTTGCCAGCCTTCAGGTTTCTCGGTGGTCCCACCAGGAGGTTATGGCTGGTCTTCACCTTGTTGGGTGCTGGATTAACCCAACGGCAGCTGGAGCAGCTGTCAGGAAGGATGTGACTGCACAAAGATGACTAACGGGCAAGGTAAGCTGTAAAATATGAATTTCCTTTCCATTATACTTCAATCAATTTGTTTTCCAATTTCTTATACAATATTCTTAAGGGATCTTTATACAAAGATGGAGTTATTTATACCAAAATTTCAAACTCTGGTTATTTAGGAAGGGAAAACAAATAAAAGACCGCTGCCCTTCAGTTGCATGGTCAACTGAAAACAGGAGTACGGAGGCAAACATCTCCTGCCAGGACTGCTGGGACAGCTAAACCCGTTCACTAAAATCCTAAATTTATTCTGATCATGTTGGACGCAGAAGTCAAACATGCCTTTTTTCTTTAAAAACGGAACAACTAATGCATAGTCCAGAGTAAAGCTCTGCAGGGTTTTGTACATAGGAAGATCAATTCAGGCAGCTAAGAAAAGAAACAGAAAGGCGTTCAAACCAAGAGAAATATAAAAACCAGCACATTTTGTATGTTCATGCAAGAGACTAAGTGGCTGCAAACATTTCCCTTTTGAATTGAGGAGCAAAGAGCACAGTCATCTGAGGCAAGATTTGCTTTTTAACTAGTCAGATGGAATAATCTCTGTTTGGTCTAATTTTAACCCTCTTTGGTCTGTATCAGCNTTCTATGGTTGCCATTCCCAGCTCCACCCCGCAGTGGCAGAAGGATAAAAACAAAACCCTGGGATAAAGATGCCTCCCTCCGGCCACCCTCGGCCCCAGAGCACTCTGGAGTAAGTACGAGCATTGCCGAGGCAACTGGTTGAGCCGGCGCTGGTCCAGGCGCTGGAGAAGGGCCCTGGGGGCTTTCCCTAGGAGATACTCCTGGTAGGCATTGCTGACCGCAAGCAGAAAGAGACAAATTTCCTTATTCCCTCCTGTCTTTCAGAGCCTACAGGCTGTCTGGAGGGAATCTGTGGATCTCAGAGGAGACGTTGCAGAAAGGTAGCCTGCTCAGAATCAGACTTGCACCTTCTTAGTCCTCCAAAATACTGAGGCACACGCTTAGCATTGAGGGTTTGAAGAGGAGATGTTGGATTGCAGCTGGTGCACCCCAGAAGAGATTCAGTAGGGGTGTTTTATTTCTAACTTTTCAAAAGAGGGATGCTTTCCTGATTTACATTCTTCAGCCGTCACTGAAAGCCTGGAGATCTGGTCCTCTGCATCACCACGTCTCTCACATGCATTTCGGGTACCTGAGGTAGCTAGGAAGAAATTTTGAGCATTCCAGGTTCCCAGTGAAGTCGGATCAATGAATTCACTGACAATAACTTGCTTAGAAGTTAACTGTTTCATGAATTTCAGCAAAATATGTATGTGAAGTTCAAAACATCTAGCTAGTCAAAAAGCTGTGGATTCCAAAACAACAAACAACAGATGGTGCCACCTCACATCTACCTACTACTCCAAAGAGATACTTGATGGATAGTCAGATGAACTCCCTTGTAGAAAGAATAACAGCAGGGTTTATAGTATAAAGATTCAATTTTTTTTTTGGTGGCCACTAGTAGCTAGTTTATCAATAAAAGATGAAGAGCAGTAATCCAATCTGCACACCCCGTAGCACTAGCAGGGCAGGCAGAAGATACCACAGTCCAGCAAAGCACTCCGTCACATGTTCAGCAACTTGTTTATTTTCTCCCAAAAGCAAGTTGCATTTCATCCTGGAGGGATAAAAAATTGTCCCGTTCTTGCTGCTGTAGAGCACTCAGCATCTGCACACTGTGGTTTGCATGGAAGCTGGACAAGAGGAGCCTTCGTATCAGTTCTTACAGTCTTAGAGAAACATTTGTTATTGCTTAATCTCCAGTTTAGAAAAGACCAGTTTTCCAGAAAAGACATGGGAGCAACACTGCATCAACTGGGAAGACCTCAGACAGCAGAACAGCCCCTCCGTTTATCCGACAGTCTTAAGGCCCTTCCTGAAACCTGCTTTATTCAAACTCAGCAGTGAACCTTAGAAATAATAGGAACAATAGGAACAGCTCTGAAATGCAGATAACATTGAGAGCGAAAAAAAGCGTGGTCAGCTTTGCAGTGGGCTGGAAACAGTCATTCGTCACATCACGTCTTGTAGAAAGTCTTCAAAACTGCCCACAGAACACACATTTCTGTCTCGGAACTGCTGTTTGCAGCATGCACGGTGACTGCTGGTCCTCCACGGACGGTCACGTCACCCACCAGACGAGGAGGACGCTCCTGGGTGCAGACCTGGTGCCCCACGGCGATGCTCTGGGTGCAAAGCGGGAGCGTGCGAAAGGCGCCGCACCCACCCACCGCGCTCCTGTTGAACGCAAAATGCACCAAATCCGTTGGTGAGGAGACAGTCATGTTTCATGCCAAGGACAGACTTTTCCTGAGGCACCTAATTATCATCAGCCCACGCGCTATTTTCACAAATTGCTTAGAAGGGCTTATTGCAAAGGCAGCGTTATGAGACAGTTGGTTACGCTGAACTCAGGTTATTTAAAATACATGAGGGGAGGGAGGGTGAGTCGTGGGCACTTTGGTCTGCGCAGAAGGTGGAAAATCATTACTACGTCTACTTTTTACACATTATTCCAAGGTGCAAATACATGTTTTTAGCTTTTTAATTAGGTATTTTACCTCCCCATGTTAACCCGATTATGTCAAAGCTCATTGCAGGTTTAAAACTCCACTTTATCAGCTGAGCAGTTTCATTTTTATGAGCTTTATCCTCTTTGTAGTGACTTTAATACACTTTCCTCACCTAATTATTTCTCTTCCCAGATTATTGCTCTTAAATAACATGGCTGTTTTTCTGGATTCGGTGGTGGGGACAGCATACCAGATCACACACTTCTCTCTAAAACCATTTTGGGGACCAAATGTGGAAATATCACTATCGAATTACAAAAAAATGTACCAAGAACTAATTATTCCATCTGGAAACCTTCAGCTTTAATTTCTCCAACATTAAATCCCCCAGTATCGTTCTTCAGTCACTCAGCTGTAATGGGTTCTGCTCTGCTCCCAGAAGAGCATTTCGCCGCGCTTTCAGGACAGAGCTCTCCTGGTCTCTCCTTATTGCAGCTACTTTTGCTCGCTGCCTAATTACCCGTTTCAGGGGTGGTTTTACTTTGCAGTTGGCCGTGAGCTTAGGCCATTTATTCCACCCCGAGTCCCTTCTCCTGCGATTCAGGACGGTGACTGGCAAGCCTATGAGCAGGGCTGGATTCTGCATTTCGCCTCCCCCCGCCGTGAGCTTTCCCTGCCCTCGCAAAAGGGCTCGCGAGCGCGGCAGAGCCACCGTCCCCGGCACGCAGCGCGGGGCTGGGTCAAACACCTCTGTTCTTCATACATATTAAAGCGCTCAGCCTTCGGAATTCACTTAGGAATTAGGTAGAACACAAGCCCATTCTAAAAACAAATGCTTGCGTGAAAAACCCCTGCCTCCGAGCCGGGCGCGTGCTGCTGCGCACGGGGGGCACCGGAGAAGTGGGGTCTGGGGTCTGCCAGCAGCCTCCGGCGCCTGGAAGTCCTCCGGCCAAGAAGAAAACCCAGTCCCAGCTTCTCCGGTAAGCGCTAAGCTCCCAGCTATTACACGGTGAGCAGATCCCAGTATGCGGTGAGCAGATCCCAGTTATATCTCGCAGTTTGGCTTCGGGGGTGGGACTCGGTCCTGCTGCCTTGGAGCCACCGTCTCAGAGGAGCAGTGATGCTCCATCCCCTGAGGGCTCGGAGCATCCCCCCAGGGCTCGGGGCGTGCAGCTCGGAGCAACAACGCGGTACAGAGCAGCCGCGGCTTCCCCCGCCACCGGCGAGGAGCCCCAGGGGAGCGGGAGGAGGAGGAGGAGGAGGAGGAGGGTCTGACTCACCTCCTGGATCCAGTCCCCAGCCCTGGTGCGGGACGGGCGATGGTGGATGCCGCTGGACTCCGGCACAACTCCTGCTCCCAGCCCCGTCCCTCCACCCCGCGAGGGCAGGAGCCGCTGGCTCCTCGCACCAGCCCCTCTCCTGGATCCGTCCCGGCGGGGCTCCCATCCGCAGACACAGCAACAGGGCTGGGGCCACCGGCCGCGGGGCTCGGGAGCCGCAATGCCTCCCGCATCCCTACGCGGAGCCCGAGGCTCTGCCCGCCGGCTCGGGATGCAGTCACCGTGTCAGGATACGGTCCAGCACCCAACAAGCGACCATCGATAAAGCGAGCACTGGGTCAGGCTAGCCGTGGATGCAGAGGGGCTGCTCGTTAGGGCTCGCCAGCAGCTTCTTACATTTTCAGGAGAGAGAGAGAATTACTGCTCGTCCCATTTCATACCGGTTGTGAATAACATTGACTGAGCCGTGGCTTTCAGCCCTCAAAATTAGTGCAGAAACCACTATAAAAGGTGATTTTCTTATTTCATAAGAGGTTGTTGCTCGGAAGGAACTTGCGCTAGAAACTGTACAAATTGTTAAATCATCTTGTAAAACAGCCAAACGTGAACTTCCAGCTCGAAGATGCCGCTGATGTTCCTGCCAGCTTGCAGAGCACCGCATGCAGGTGGGCGCGACTTTAGGGCCCCCGAGTTAGGGAGAGAAATTGCTCAACGCAGTCCCAAGGGAAAGACTGAGAAAGGTTCTGGAAAGTGATGGAACAGTTTTATTGCTTCTCTTTTTTACTATTTAATAGGCAAATTAGAATAAAAATTCATTTCGCATATACTTTTGCTTGCAGTGCCCAGTGGTGCGTTACCCCACTCCATGACATTGACTTGGGTAGCAAATACAAAAAATAACTCCCGTCCCTCAAGACCAGGCAGCAGAAGGTCACCCCGTACCCCACGTTGCCCTGTGTCTCTGGGCACCTGCCAGGCAGCCTCTCCTCTCCTTCCCCGCCTCAGAGGTTTGCTCAGCCCGGTTTTAACTTTGGTTTTCGGGGCTGTTTTTCCTCCTCTGAGACGGTTAGGCTGATGGCACTGATTTCAAAATCTTAAAATACATTTTTGGGTTGGTTCGTTGCTGTTGTTTTTCAGCTAGTTCATCTTGCCTCTTTATTTCCCTGACACTTTGGTCAATTAAAAACCCACAAAAAAAACCAAAACAAAAAAACCCTTCTCTCTGTCCACAGCAGGCAAACGCATGCTCTCTTCTCTCTAGAGATCTCTCAGCTGCGCATTTCTGTCCTTGGGGTGAGCATTACCAGCATCATCACTGATTTATGTTTTGCTCAGCTGAAGAGGACACCACCTCCAGCGTTAAAAGGAAATACCCGAGGGCAGAGACGAGCATTGTTTTCTCTCTTGCCTTCTTCCCGTCATTACAGCCGGAGACTCCCCTGATCCCCGCTTTCTTCTCTCCGTGCAGAGCTCTGGGAAGGAGGGCTCCACAAAGAGCACGCACTCCCGCAGCCGGGGCGGATGCACTTGCTGGTTTAAGGCGATATTCCCAACTTCTTCACAACCTGTCATTCGTGTCACAAGCCCAATTTGTATTTCGCGTGCTGCTTGAAGAAATCATTTTGTTGAATAATAACCTTCCTTGTGCGAGAACTTCTGTTTGCAAAATGGTCCGTGGAGCGGCTCATCTCTTAATGAGTTTTCCTCCAGGAGCTGACATCAAGGACCTTCTTCACTTGGCTTCTCTTGCAGAAGGATCCATCGCAGACGCCAAAGTCAGCTGCCAGGTGCAGAAAGAAGCAGAACCGCTCCGGAGACGTAGCGTTGCAAGATGAACGGAACGCGAGCGTGTTTCTGAGGTCACCCACAGAGAATCTCCCGACCAAGAACCAGCTCCGGGTCTGGAAGGTCTCTCCACATCACAGTCTAACACAGCTTCTGCCGCTCCTCGTGAGCTGGCAGCGGCTGCACTTCAGCCCTGTGGAAGCACAGAGCTCGCGTCCCCTTTAACCTGACGTTGCAAGAGTGAACAGGACCAAGTGACACGGTGCTTTGGGCTGGTGACTGTCACCAGAAGAACCAGAATCCTTGTCACCCGCCCTTGGACTCCCCTAAGTACCCGCTGTGTTTATTGTAATAGCCAGTGGTAACTCCTGCAATAGCCAACTGCTTGATTTCTCTTACTCTCTATTTTTCTTTATCTGTCTTAATACGTTAAGGAAAAAAGAACCCATTACATGGCTCTAAAAATAACACCGTAGGTTCTCATCTCAAAACCATACCAACAGTGATTTTGCACTAGTTACGGTTACAAGTGGATATTTTTTCTTTGTTTATTAATCCAGTTAGGCAAGATATATGGCTGTTTCATCTTCCATAAAATCATCCACATCTTTTTCCCCTCTGTTTGATAGACCTGACCAGAGTTCTTAAAAAAACCAACCAAACAAACAAAAAACCAACGGGCTTTTCTGTAACGTCCTTTCTCCTTGCCATGGAGCACATCTGCTTTTGTTGCTAAAGTCTTGGTAGCAATATCACAGTCTATTATTTTGCTTCTGAACACTTACTCTGCTGTGCCATTTATACTTTGTAAATTATAAATATGCCTACAGCTTACCTAAAAAAAAAATGGTTGGCCCAAAGTATTTCTAGCTAACCGTTATCATTAAACTAATCATTACTGCATTTGAATCGGTTCCTTTCATTCAGTAATGGTCTTTGTTATGTCATCTATCCATAATGACAATTTCCTAACTTTATTTTTATAAGATTAGCTTTTAGAAAACATTCCAGGACGTTTTAAAGAAATGCATACTAAAAAGTAATTGAGGCAGAATCTCAAATTATTACTTTCTTCTCCTGTAGGAAAAGGAATGGTTATTTTTAGTGTACAAATGGATATGATCTTAAATTTTCATAAGAAGATGGAAAGAGACAGGGATGGAGAGGAGAATTTCTAAGCCCCTTTAAAAAAATCACTTAACACAGGTCTTTGGTAGGAATACTCATCTGGCCATCTTGATATTGCTCAGTAAAAAAACACAAAATGGAACAGAATCGCTATTGCTACTCAGTAAAGACTTCTGATTGACCGTGTAAAACACCTTAATTCTCCAGACGCCTTGAGGATTGTGGTGGTGCGTTCGCGACAAGGATTGCGAATTTAAGACAAGAGTAAAAATCCCTACATTATAAGCCAAAAGAAGAGCCCCGCGCCTGGCACAACTCAGAGCGGCTCAGGCTCCCCAGCTGCAATCCTGATTTTCTGTGCGGAGGTCACCGGGGTGGCAGAGAGGGGTTTTCTCATTTTCAGCAGGGAAAAGGCTTCCTCTGAGTATTTCCGTCTGTAGAAGAAAGCCAGGAATGAGGGAGAAAAGCTGTGCACGTTATCACAGCAGACGTGTTCTTCTCCAAAAGCACGGCTAGAGGTGGGGAAACTGCTTCGGGCTCGGGCTTTAAGGGAGACTAATAATGACTGAAATCCTCTCTTCTTATTAGAACATTCCTCTGCTCTGTTTAGTTTAAAAATAGGCTAAGCAACTGCTGGTAGAGCTATTCTACTAGGGAGGGGAAAAAAAAAAGCTAAGTTTCTTTTTAGGATATTTTTGAGCAGACAAAAATTGAAAGAAAAAGAAGTACTTTAATAAAAGCAAAGCTCAGCTGACAAGCAAGCTCCTAAAGGGAAAAAGTAATCTGTTCAAGAGGGTCCTGCTGGTAGATGGCAATTACATCTTCCGCGGCATTTCTTCTGGGTAATTGAGTTCTGTGTGTCTCTTGTGATGACACCACGTAAAAGTCGGGGGGAAGGTCCCCGAGCTCATCTCAGTCTTTTGCGTGTTCGTTTGAGGTTTGGTTGTTGTTTTGGTTTGGTTTTTTTTCTTTTCTAAGTCCTTCCCGAGTTCTTCATGGGGTCTTTCAGAGAAAACTAAAAACTATAAATATACTAATGGCCCTGTTAGAGCATGCTGGGGTAGGGGTGGACTCGGTGGAAGGAGCGGAACTGGATTCCCCAGTAACTTTCTAAAGCATAAAAAGCCCAAATACAAATATCTCTAAGCAATATGGCCGACCTTTTTAATAATACAATTAGCAGACCATGAAAGTTTGATGCCATTCCTAAAGAGTTATCTACCCACTTAGATAATGACATGATTAACTTTGTGGCCTGCCCTCTCCTAAGCTCTCCCGTTAAAAATCCTTCCATATTTATGGTAGCAAGCCAGCAGATCTCAAAAAGTTTCTCATCAGGTGCAGCAAGGGTAATGTTGCCAGTAAAGGCTGCCACTTGCCATAGGAGAAGGCTTTCCCTGAGCTAAATGAAGCAACTCTTTCGCTAACAAATTAAAAATAAATAAATACAAGTGCTCCCTCCCCACCCAGCCTGTAACTCAGCCGTGAGCATCGTCCCTCAAGCTGGACCAAGCGTGAGCCAGCACCGCCCGCAAGCCGGAGTCCTCCCTGCCAAGGACCAGAGACTCAGCGCTGAGCCCCGGCCCCCGCTGCCAGGTCAACACGCACGAGCTGGGCTTTTGGGAGCCTCGCTGAGGTCCCCAGCGAAGAGGCAAGTGGTGGTTCCCGTCTCCATCCACGGGGGACGCAGCACAGGCACGTCTGTCCTGCATTGCCAAGCGATGCAACTTTTACGTCGAACCAGCTCCTGCGCGTCTGAGCGGTCTGAACTGAGCGGTAGATATTTAATATCACAGCACTTCAACGAACATTTTAGTTACCCAGATATTTTAAAAATTTCTCAAAATGTCAGTGTTATTTTTACTTTCCTCTGCAATCCCTCTGAATTTTGCTATTACTCTCTTATGTCACTTTAAGTCTGTCAATTATTTTTCCTTTGGTACAAGCAGGAAAGTTGTCCCTGTCTGTGATCCCACGAGCGATACTGCTTTCAGACTCTTCTCTTGGATTTCAGTCCAGACCACAGCCCAGCTCACACCACACCCCAAGGCCTCCTTTTATTTTCACCTCCCCTTACTCCACATTCTACACCTTAGAAAAGATAGAAAGTCTTGCATTTATCGGTTTGGACAAATAAATGGTCAGTATTTTAACTGGCTCTAGGAGTTTTATGGACACCCAAACATTTAGCCACAGCTGGGTTTGGTTCCTCGAATCTCCCCTGGGTTTTCCAGAGTGAGGGGCAGTTTCTGCAGCTCCCCAGCCCACAGCAAAGCTCAGACCCCCCGCGCGGGGCCAGACCAGCCGGCGATGCTGCGCTGCCGGGAGCGCGCGGGGTTTTCTGTAAGAGCTGAGCATGATCGTGCAGAAATAGGACAGAAAACCTCCAACACACCAAACAATGAGGAAAAAATCCCCACTGATCCCGTGGCAGGGAAGCGTAGCATTTGACGCAGCTCCCCTTAAAGCCGCTAAGATCAACGCATTATCAAACTCTCCAGTTTGTTCAGTTTCTGTAGCAAAAACTGCCAGCAGCACACAACATTTCATGCTTTCATCTTCTAGAAATAATTTGACAGTACTTGAAGATTTGATCGCTCTGATTACGTTATTATTGTTTGTTGAAAAGCAATAATGGCAGGCTTAAAAAAAAAAAATAATTCTCTCTTCGCTACTTGTGTCGCAGCAGCGAGACGTGCTGTGACGGGCCATCGCGGGGCAGACGTGGCATTTCTCGTGACTTCCCCACGCGGGTGCTGGCGAGGGGGAGTCCACGGGTGGGAGGTGAGCGGGAGGATGGCCCAGGAGCTGCCCGAGCCTCCAGCCCTCCGCTGCCCGCCCTGGTGGGCACCGACACGGGGCCAGAGTCCGGCCCAGCCGCGGAGCGAGGGCTGAGGGCTCCCACCATGGACCACCCCTCGTGCCGGCGCGGTGCTTGACAGCAGTTGACTCTGCACCTCCACACTTGCCGCCACGCACTTCACACGCCGAGCAAATCTGCTGAGTTTGGGGTATTTTCCCATCTACTAGAACGTCTTCCAAGCCATTAATTTTAAAGAAATTGGCTGTTTCCTACAGAAAAAGTGATGTGCCTGATTAATCTCTAGATCCCTCATATCAGGGCTTTGTCATTAGGCAGCTTTCTTTCGTATGCACCACTTACTCCAGTAATCAGATAAAATTGCCAAGCCGTGGCGTGCAGGCAGCACGCTGTTCTCCGGCTGCGGAGCTAATGTCCAAATGAAGGGTGCTGATGAGTGTAATAGCGCCTGGAGCAGGAGCAGCAATATTTATGTAGCCCCGTGAACGCGCTATTCCTTCTGGGCGCTCTGCATACGGGGCTGGGAAATCGGCTTGGGCTTCTCTCCTTTTAGTAGCGAGGCTTTTACCGACATTTCTCAGATGGCAAAGGAGGCCACTGCCAAGCCCAGACCCCGAGGTACCTTAGGGGGGCTCAGAGGGAAGGGAGGAGTCTGTGACTTGACCTCGCGCGACAGCAAGGAGGGAACCAGAGCAGTGTGCTCCTTCTGTGAGAACATGCAAACTTCCAGGAGCTTGATGTTCCTCCTAATTACAAGTGAACTACCGCCTTGGAATAAATACCCGTCCTCCCTCTCTTCCCAAACTCTCTACCCATCATCTCTGTGTTGTAACTTCGTTAGGAGTAATCCTCACCCTGCCGCCTTCGGGTGAGGATTTCAGCTCTCAACTCACAGGCGTAATCTGAAATAAGGTAGATCTTTGGATGTAGTTAAAGATCAAGTTTTCAGTTTATCCTTATAACTGCTACAGCCCTGCAGGCTGACCCAGCGTGCCTGAGCCCCGACTGAAGCCTCTCTGCAGGCACTGAGGGGCAATTCACTGGGACAAATACGCGTCCCAGGGCTGCACGACAAGACAAGCTACAGCTGCCCGAGAGCACCCGCACGCCTGAATGCAAATTGGCATCACCCGGGGTGCCAGAGCCCTGGCATTCATCCCCCCGCACCTCCACGGCCACGGAGCATCACAGGTCCCACAGCCAAGCAGCCCCTGACGGGGCATTCCTGTTCCTAGGAGAGTCTCAGTCCTTATGGCAAACGTTTGTGCTTCCTAAACAGAAAAGAAAACAGAACAGAGTACTTGAAGAGGAGCAGGACGTATCTGGTTTGTGTGACTGTCACCCAACCGACTGGATTTGGACAGGGCTTATGGGTGGCAATGTGGTACTGGGCCTCTAGAAAAACTGTTCTGTATATGAATAGCAGCAGAGTGCACAAGTGAAAACGNCAGGATTCGAGGTGCGGCCTCCCCAGTGCCCAGTGCAGGGGCACGATCCCCTCCCTGCTCCTGCTGGTGTGTGTATTGGTGTTTTGCTACCAAATGAGTAGCAAGAAAACCATCTATTCTTTGATTGAGCATGATCTTTAGATGAATTAATGCTTCTTAGGGACTGGAACCCATTATTTTGCTCCCTGCCAATCGGGTCTGGGGCTGCTCCATCTCCTTTTCTTGGTCAAGTACATGCAAGTTTGTGCTTGCCCCGGGTTGTGCCAGGCTCGGCGGGTCTCAGGTTTGCCTCCGGTGTCACGGGTACAGTCACACACAGACCCTGGCCCTGGAGGGTTTTCTGCTGGTTACTGAGGCACATCTGGATGCCTGAGGTCTCTGAGGGACTGACCAGAAGAGCTCAGCCCCAGCAGACCACCCTCCCGCTACAAGTCCCTGTCCCCGGTCCCAGGCTGCTCCGTCAGACGCACGTTGTGCACGGGTGGGAGCACCGCACCCCTCCGTGGGAAACGCTCTGAATTAACATGGCATTTCAATGCTATGGCTCCACTGCCAAAGCCTCTTATATTGTTAGAAAAAGTGTTGGCTCTTCACATTAAACTAGTTCTCATAATAATACAACTCTGTTTCAAATTGAGGTGAATTTTCCGTAAGAGCAGTGAGTTTTCTACTAGTCTGAAGCAGCACATACACTTGGGACTGCTGCATCAAAATACAGTGAAGAATATAATTTTATATAGTTTGTGGCTAAAAATGATCCAGTATCCATTGTAAATCCTCACTTATTCCTCTGGTGGTGGAACACAAAAAGTTGTTTGAATGAGATAACTGGAAGCAGAAGCCGACCCTCCCCGAGCCTTCGGCCCCCGCGCAGGAGGACCCCCCGCCGCCTCTGCCCGTCTCTCTGCACCTCACCCCGGGACCCCCAGCCCGGGCGGCGGGGGCCGCGCCGCAGCCGGCGCGGGGAGGGCGGCTCTGGCCTCTTTCCTTGGCCCGCGCTGCCATTGCAAATGCCAAACTTCTGCGAAATCTAAGAAAGGTTTCGTAAACGTTTCCTTTTCCCCACTGATGCCGATATTCAACAGAAACCAGAAATGCCCGTTTCAGCCAGTCCCGCACACTGACAAACAGATTTTGCTTGTGCGATGAGTCTGGAGCCAGATGAGTAAGGCATAGGATCAGTCTCCTTATTTCCTTTCTCCTAGCATTAATTTTCCTTCTTAATCCAAACACAGCTTTCTGCAGTTATTAAAGTGGTTTTAATCCAATAAAACATAAGCAGCGTGGATCAAAGAATATCCCAGAGGCACAATACACAGAAAACTGCTCATGTAAAGTTCAGCAACACAAAACGCAAAGCCTACCTACTGCATACATAGACAACACAAAGGTAGGAGAGATCTGCAAGACGTGCCTGTTGCTTTATTCCCTGTGCCGTAACGCCGTCTATCCAATTAAAGTGCATTTGACTAATCACCAGTTAACTTATTTCAGTTAATTTAATTAACATGTAATAATGTTACATCATACAAAGATAATACTGTAACTTGTTTTCAGATTAAATTCTAAATTACTGCAGAACATGTCCGCTCCTAAAGGAAATGCAAGCTACGTTTCTCCCCAGCACCTGTTAAGAACAGGCACAGATACAAGTGCTGGAAATCTGAATTCATCAAGTGAATGGATGGTTTTCATGAAATCCATAGGTGTCAATTCATCCAAGACTTTTTATGTGCTACTTGAATTACAAAGGGCAGATGCCGGCAACCAGAATTTGACATGAGAACACTCCCCATGCCCGGTCACGGTGCTGCTCAGCTTGTCCCTCCCCGGCTCCTACCACTTGGATGATCAGACCCGATTCGAGTCTGGTGGTTCACCAGCTATCGTAAAGGGCAACCACATCAACAGCAGCTGGCTGGCGTTTCTGACACCGCTCCTGGTATTTCAGCCCTTGTTCAGACCCAGACAGAGTTTCTCTGGAGCCCATCACCTAGCCCCAGCACCCCAGTTCTCAAAAGAAACTGGGAACCAGGTGAGACCACTTCCCGGGTCTCAGCGAGATGCCTCCAGCAGCAAGGCAGCATAGCCCGGGGGACTTCCCACCGCCAGACCTTTGCTTGCATTTCACACCAGCCTCTTTAAAATTCTGCTTTGGTCTACTAGAAGGCATTAAAAAAAAAAGAAATAAAGATCACTTTCAAAACAGCAATCTTGATAAAAGGGTAAGTAATAGCCCACAGCGCTTTGAAAGATCTTTGCGTGTCAACATTGTTTTCTGTGCGAACATGATGATAAGAAATTGGCTTCAGCGCAGGTCAGGTCCCATGGAAAGGGTGAAGAAAAACCAAGTCACAAAATGCAGGGATGGGAAAGGAGAGAAAAGTGACAGAGCAAGGGAGGGCGGCAGCGGGAGGAGGTTGGGATAACATTGTTTTCTGTAATTCCACTGGAGTTTGCCCAAGTTTTCTTTATTCTTTACTCTTTATTCTTTACTCTGGGTGTCTCTGCCCAGGTCGCAGCAAGGCTACGTCTGTCCCAGCTCACCTTCCAGGCAGCCAGCAGAGCGGAGCTCTCCGTTCCCCCGCACTGCCGTCTGACTGACTCTCTGTAGGCTCCACACCGACACCAACACCCACGTTTTCTGTTGGGAGAGCTTTAATCACGGTCAAAACTCCTCCAGATACCTGCTGAGCTTCCCTGCTCAGAAGCTGTTCTCCACCGTTCATCAGTCCCATGCAAAGCTTCGCACTCCCTCTAGCAAAAGCAAAAGTTACACTTAAAGCCTTTTCTAACTCATTGATAGTTCGTTTGGTTCACTGACGAGACTCTCTGGCAAGTCTCTAGAGCAAACGCTGCATTGGTAGGTGGTCAACACAGCAGAGGGGTTAAGGCGATCGCCTGCCTCGGCACCAGGCAGCTCCTCAGCACTTTTGCCCCTCCGCAGAGGTTCTCACCTCTCACCAGAAGTGTTGAGCATCACCAAACACCCGACATGAGCAACTCCTGCAGAGGACTGGAGAACATGCCTTCCCTTCACCGGCATGCAGGTGCGTTGTTGAAGGATGAAACCGGTAGAAGTGTCAAAGTGCGATATATCTCTTTGAAAATAGTGAAACATGGTTTAATACTACCTTTATGAATAAAAGGGAATGTATACATTATCTATCCTGAATAGATCCCATGCTTTCTAAATTTAAAACGTTAATTTTAAAGAGAAATTCCAGCTCGGTCAAATGAAACCTTTGAATTTCCCTTCTGGTCTGTGCCTGGTATTATTTCTGCTAAAGGTGGCCTAATCAGAGGTTACACTGCACCAGCTGGAAAATGAAAGGACAAATAAAATACCAGCATTATTTCCAACCTTTGAATGTTTCCTTTCTGAAGAGTTATTTTAAATGCTAATTAATCAAATCAGTGATATTTTTCTAGGGTCAGTGATTCATTACTGCTGCACTAGTTGAAACTGAAGAAGTCTGAAATATGAAAGTAAATAAATCATATTTCTTCCATAGATGGTCAAGCTGCATTTGCAGGAAGGATAGACATTAACGTGAGTCAAATACATTCTGAATCACTTCCTCGCCCTCCCAACAGCAGCACAGAGCTGAGATTACCACAAAACTTTCCTTCAGCATCCCACCAGCGCTTGACCGGTGCAGAACAGCATCACCAGGCTCACCCTTCCCTCTAGTAACTAACCCAACAAGAGCCTGAAGGGGCTGAAGGTCATCACACCCCCAGCCAGGTTAATATGAGAGTTTAGCCGTGTTCTTCATGCAGGACCAATATCTGGTTTTGACTGCAAGGATGTGGAAGACGTTTCTGAATTCAAGGCTAGCAGCAGAAGGCAGCTTTCTGCACAGATAGAAAACAGGGAGTGGAGGTAACCTCCCTCCACCTTGGCACCCCTCCCATCAGGGCTTTTTAAAATGTGTATCCAGAAAGTAATGCCAAGGAAATAACGTCAAAAGGAAATGCAAAGAAAGTAACGTTAAGAAAAAGCAGAGAGAGCAGACTGCTGAAAGGTCATCAAGAAGAACGGTAAGAAATGGAAAGAAGAATGAGTAAAACCAAGGCAAGAGAAAGTTGGATACTTAAAGATAAGTGAGAACAGTAAGTTGAAGAAGGAAGGAAAATAATGAAAAGAAAAAGAGAACAAAAACTCAGTTAAAAGACAAACAAGTTTTAAACCGTCTCTCAAATGAATGTTTCTTACATGATGAAGCCACAGTTAGGCAGAACTCGATTTTCACCAAATGTTTCAGCTGAACATTGAAAATCAGCTAAATTTCTGCACAGAAGTTGTGAAAGCAAAGGTAGCCCTGGAGAAGCTCAGAATCCCACAGCTGAACTTGAGGTGGGAGAAAAACCGGCAGACACGATGGCAGCAACACATGTGAAGTGAACTGTTACACGTAGAATAACTTCATAGGTAGGTCACTTCTGCATATTATCCCAAAATCTTGTACTGATCAACTGCACATGCGTATGCCCAACACCAGCCAACATAATTTATCATCATATTCCTAAGGAAACACACTCAGACTAACCTAACGCAACTGAACATTTGAAGAATTTGTCTTCATCAAAATAAAATACGCAGGTCTTTCAGATGCTCAGTTGGAAGAAAACATTCATGTAATCTCAGTGCCAATCTCAATGCCACAGAAACACAATTTAGGAATTGACATTATGAGTTATTACAGGCTATTAGATTTTTTTTGTTTCTTTTTTTTAACTAATGTCTCTCTTCAAAATAAAAATTACGTGCAGAAACTTCTACCTGCAATTGCACAAACCCAGTGTAAGGATTGTTACGATAGCAAAAGGTTGGCTGCTTTTTTGGGGCAGAAAATGCTGCTCAAAATCTCCAGTTTTAACAATCTTTGTGACATTTAAGGTTTTCCAGAGACTACACAACTTCCCAGGTTACATTATAGGTAATAAACACTCTTCTAACCAGTAATTTGTTGGAGATTATAGGGGAGAATTATTATTACTTGATGCTGCTTTCAGTGTATTTGTTCAAAGCTACAGACAAAATACTCATAACGCTTTAGGTATTTCTCCTCTTCAGGGCAGAATTAAGTGCTGGATTTTTCTTCTGACACTGAAAGGTCCCCATCAATGCATTTAATGGTGCTAACGCTCCCGTTAGCCTCTTTTTTCCACAGAAAGTGGTTGAATACCTTTGGCTAACTATGCCCCATTTCCCATCTCATTCATGTGCTGCTTTGCATGATCGACTTCTGAAAAGCATCAGCTTAAAATAACCACCTGGCCACCGAGCACAGAGCTTGTGGGTAGAAGAAACATTTAAACTATTAGTCCTTTGAGTTATCAAATAAAAAGAAACCACAAGTGTTTACATGCCATTTTTTGAGGAAATATTATGTCCCAAAATATAGGAGATGATTTATTTGCCCACCAAACGGAGCCGGAGCTGTGCATCAAGAGTGGGTAAAGACTGAGGATCCTCTGACAGGTTGCATAAATCCAGATTAAGAGAGATGTTTGCAGACCTCTGCGTTTGGCTTAAGCCTAGTGCTTCTAGGCTTCGTATTTCTTCCTTAGCAGGTCCGAGCTACTGAAGAGCAGAGTAGACTGTCCTGGGTGGTGCAGCTTCCAACGGAGATATTAATTATCTTCCAATGGAGATATTAATTATCAAGGGGTTTTTCAGTGACAGTTGAGGAATGTAACACAGCTTGTGCATGGATGAGGGGCTTTCTGTTCTTAAGCAATAAACCTTTAAAGTCTGTATAAGAAATCAGATTAGCCAAGTGAAAACAGGAAGGGTTTTTTTCCAGAAGGAAACTCATGAAAGGATGCTTTTAGTGGAGAAAAAAAATATTGGCAACACTAAAGGCCTGTTGAAACCCTCTCTGTGGTAGCCAGATTTGATGAGATTGTTAAAATTAAAAACATAATGTATATATCCCCGCTGCTGTTGTAATGTTGATTCAAACCCATGGAATTGTTCCCTCTCATTTCATTTCTCCCAGAGACTGTTTCAAGCAGGTTTGCCTCCAGGCACCTAGCTGGAAATATTCCCCACAGCCTCCCATCCAGATAGTATTAATATTTTACTCCAAAGGCATATATCTCCACAAGGCTTTGCTACATTCATGACTAGTAATTAAAAGATTCAGAAAACCTTCAGGACTACACCCACACACAAGAACCACATGGCAACCTGCTGCTGCTGAGCCCCTGATAATAGCCTAATTAATTTTCTATAAAAGAACAAAGTTGAATAATCACCTCTACAAACCAGCTCCAGTTTCCTTCCTTCCCAACCTTCCCAGCCATGTGCACACGTACATGGATGTACGAACGCTCCCGGTACGGGAAAAACGGCCAGAGCTTTGCTGGAGGAGTTTGTTTTGTATAGATTTTATTGGAGTTGCAACCTTTTATTAAATATCTCTCCCAAGCACAGGATTTCTCCAGTAAAGGGTGGCTGGTCTACCAGCAAGCACAGGCTGGTGTGGGTCTTCCCCTTGCAAATTAAACGAGCACCTGAAGCCACAGAGGCAGCACAAAGGCAATAAGCTGCCAACTCCTGCAGAGAACACAGCTACTAATCACTGAACTGAAAATGGGGAAGGCAACACCTTCAGGCTGCGACTGCCCAAATTCACACCCGCTGGGATGCAGAGAAGAGCCATCCAGCCCATCGCCACCTGCACGGTGGGAGCGATCTGCCCTCAGCACCATCAGCCCTCAAGATGAAGGACCACTATGAGTCTTTGAAACAGGACGGTACCAGTGAGATCCTGTGTTATTTTATGGAGAATTGACTTGGAGAGTAACTTCTATCCAAATTAAGATGGAAACAGGACTATTGGACACAGTCAGATGTGTGACACGAGGAAGCACCCCAGATCATTTAGACATTTAAACCCCAGAGAAACGAGCACTGAGCTGAGAGGTGGGCTAGGAAGAGTGAAGGGAAAAGAGCAGGTCCCAATTAGCCCAAAGTGGAAAAAGAGAAACAAATTGAAATGTTGAAGTAATTTATAAAAACCATTTTGTTTAATTTACAAATGGCTCTATTATCTACTTTCCAATCTTTGTAGCAATGGCAGAGAACGGATAAGAGCGTCAGATGAGAATCATAGGATAATGTTATTCATAAGCAAGCCTTATCTGTCTCTGTACAGCTTGCATGTTTTTATAAATAGCTAAATTCTTTGACCATTCGAAGTTCGGAAGCTGAGAGATTCATGCCTCACCTCGTTTCTCAGAGGAAATGGATTTACATCTGCCATACAGCTGACTTCTAATTAGTCGGAGGTTTCAGCTTGGTGATTTTGATGAACCTGCCACAATATTGAATGACCAGTTGTGTGAACACCCGAGTCCAGCCACTGACACTGTGGAAGTCACAGGTAGCATTTTAAAAAGGAAGAGGTAACTTGCTGACAAAGCACCATTTCGGATCTGTGTTCACTCAAGGAAAACACTCTCCCATCACTGGATTAGACGATGCAAACAAAAAACGGTGCATTTTCTTCCCTATCCGCTTCTCCACGTGTAGATTACATTCTTCAACAAAATAAATGGGTGAATTTCAGTGATTATGAAGATATTCCTATAATCAGGCGTAACAACAGCTTTAAAAGCTTTAAATACAAAGAGTCTAGTTTTTTAAATATGCTTTAAATTGCAGATTAAAGTAGGCCACTGTCGTTATGACTTTATTGTCTACTTTAAAATTTTGCATGGTTTAAAGTAGTAATTTATTTTTTTACTAGAGCTTCCAAAAAGTCACGCTGAGAATGGTTTCTAGGGAATAAATCACCTAACTGCTATAAACATTTTCTTTAAAATTGCTTTTTGCACAGTTTACTAGACCTTTTATATTGAAGGAAGCAGTTTAAGGAATTTTTCACTGCAGTTTTAGTGATTATTAAGCCCACATGCTTTGACTATTTTTGTGACTTCTAAAGGCAAATCTTCATATTGGCTAGCTGATGCTCACCTACAGAAACGAGTAACACGCATTTCAAACTAAGAGAACAATGGGAAAACAACATGTTAAGATACTATTGATTTGAGGTTTATATGCCAGTAGCTGTGAAAAAACCCTATTTCTTCTGGAGGATACCTCTTGGCACGCTGGTGCTTGGCTGCCTTCACACCATATTTGCCACTACGATGCTCCAATGAAGCTTCCTGAAGGCAGAGACCTCACAGAAATCAGTGACTGACTAATATATGGCTAAGTGACCACGCAGACCCTGCGAGTTTGGGGCCCTCCTCCCACCCCCTGCCACGTCTTTTGGGTCCTGAGGCTTCGCAGAAGTAACAGTTAATGGCACCCAACAAGGCGAGAGCAGGAATGCAGGTCTGAGGGAAAGGGGCACTGCAATAAGCTCATAATCTGAGGACACAGCTGAGACAACTTTCATTTATTTTATTTTTTACTTATCTAAGCTGAATCTGGCTAAGCTTTGCAAACTTTTTGTTATTAAAAATCAGGTAACAGAACTTAGTACCCTGAGCTAAGCAGCACACTTGTGCAGAAAGGTGCCCAAGTATTCTCATCAAGAAAAGAATTTTTAAACAAAATAGGGAATATCATCCTTATTTTATAATGTGGGGAGCTGCGGTGGGGTGAAAGTCTTGCCCTGGGTAAGGTAGGTAATCTAAGATCCAAAATCTTAACTCAGGCGTCCTTAGCCCTCATTTTATCAAGCTACTTCGTCATCTTGCCGTCTGTTCTTCACTGGATGGTAGCATTTCAGTCTTTTCCATGCTTAGCAATGGGCCATAACCACTGTAATCCAACAGGAATTCATCTAACATTTCAACGGAGACAATAAAAAGATAGATAAGGAACAAAAGTTAAAGATTCTTTGTAACGTTCATAAATGAAGGAATAAAAACGTGACAGAAAACTCTCTGAAACAACATCCAATAATTGGCAATATTTACAAGAGATACATCACTAATGGTTCCTTTAACTTTGCAATACCTTAAATTGACTCATTTTGTGAAACTGGAATTATTCATAAGACAGTTTATTACGAGTAGATTAATATTCATTGGACAGTTGGCAGAAGATGTATGCTTAAAGTCTCTGAATTGCTTTGCAAAAGAAAAAGCCATCATTTTGTGAGTTTTGGACAGAGAACTGATTGCAATCAGTATTATCCAGAAGTTCATTAGACACTGAAATACTCTGTGTAGAAAGGCATCATTTAAGTTAATCACTACCTGGTTGTCAGGCAAAGAACAGCTTGCCGAGTTCGATGTTTTATAGTCTTGGATTGCACAGTACATCTCTGAAAAGCAAGGATTTAGAAACGTGTTCATACCGCTAATAAGATATGGCTTATTAGAGCTAATATTTTTGGTTTACATACACTTGGATATAGCCAGTTCCTGAAGTATTTGAGAAATAGCACAACACAGCTTAGATCTACAATCTACCAGGCTCTCAAACACCTCTCCTCGCCTGCCTTTGGTGGTGACGAGAATATACATGCTGTTTACTGGCGAGGTATCGGTTTCAACAGGATTTCTACAAGTTCAGTCCCTGACTCTGCTTTCTTTCTCCATTCACTTAAATCATTGGCAAGTCAATGCAGCAAATACCACCAGGAAACTTCCACCACTGGGATGCCCGGGTCTGAGGACCACGACAGACACTGGTAAAGTGTTTAGTTATTTAACTCGCACCAGGACACCCAAGCAAAAACGAGCAGAAAAGATGTTTGCGTTTAAAAATGACAGGAGCATCTCTTTTGCACCTGTGTTAGCCATCGGGACGGGGTTTGCAGGAAGAGCAAATATAAAACCGTCAAATACAAAAAGAAACTGCAGTAATTCTCTCGTTGTGAGACGAGCAGGGAATAAGGAAAACATGTCTTGGATCAATAAAAAAAGCATTTGCGCTTCTAGAACTTGTCTAATTCAGAAATCTCCAAAATTACAGATGTCGCCTCACGCATGTCAGCGACTACTGCTCTCTCTTGTTGTTAACGGGTTTTTTTCCTCAAGTCTTCCACTTATTCATGCACTTTTTTCATCTCAACAGCACCATGGCACTCCTAAATGAGCATTTTCTTTTATTTGGTTTTGCCCCGCAATGAAGACAGAACATTACCTAGCAAATAAAGCAGGAGCACAGCATGTGCGCCTTCGTTACAACCTGTAAAAGGAGATTTCACCATGAAATCCACCGTTCCTCTAACTATGATTCTCAATAAAGCTCAGGTCTCTTGCAGTAATGCATTTAATGCAGCGTTTCACAGTCAGCTGCATAAATCACACTGGGTAAAATGACCTGATAACATTAATTAATGATGACAGCTGCGAATGAATGCATCTTGCATCATCATATAGGGCTTCACTCAGGAAAAATCAAATTTGATTGTGGCTTCCTTGGAAAACAGTGTTTTGTAATACACCAGCCATGGCTGCACTTCAGCAGCACGTCCCTGGCAAGACAAGGGGTCTGCTCACGAGGAAAGGTCGTGAAGATTCTAAAATGGCCCACTTCAAAGTCTGTGGCTGCTTCCAGCATTTAGAGATCTTAGGGAAGCCCGTAATTCGGTATCTAATCTGCTATTGCCTTTCTCCGCCCCAGGCTCGGGCAGGGACGCGGCCACCGGCAGCCTCCCGCAGGGCAGCACCTGGTGATCAGGGGAAGGGCCGTTTGCTCCCGCCGCAAAGGATTTGTCAGCAAATCTAAAACCCGAATCAGGCAGCCTCGCTCCTCTCTGCAAGTCCTTCCTTCGGCGGCTACGTGATCGGGGTGAGCCAGGGACTCCAGCCCTTGATGCTGCCGCAACGTCCAGATGCTCATGGGACCATTTGGATCATCTCCTGTATCCTTGCTGTATGAGCATAGAGACCCCGTCTAACTTTTCACTACATTTTGCCTTTTTTTTTCCTTCACTTCCCCCCCCCCCGCCAGGTCCGAGCTGCGCAGGAAGGCCCTGGCTGCAGAGGGCTGGGGGTAGCACCGGCCTTGCTGCGATAAAGCCCCCAGCCAGCTGCCTGTTGAAGCACCATCCTTGTGTTGCTTCTCAACACGACATCGTTTTTACGGGCCAGCAGTAAGGCCAAGAATCACCCCGGCTCAGGCTGTCGTTCCCACATTTCTCCCTCCAGCCCTCCTCTTCCCCAGGAACGCAGCGGGGGGACGGCTCTGCCCCCCTGGCTGCCACTCCAGAAGAAAACCGCAGTGACGGTATTTCACCATGTCCGTTTTCTTTGTTTACTATAAAGTTATGCCCACTGGGGTCAGGGCTTCACCTTGAGGAGTGGAAAGATGATTCTCAGGCATTCGGGATTTCTTTTTTTCATTAAGCTTGAACACGCGCCCTGAGAAAGGGAGCATCACGCTCCCGCACCTCTCCCCCTCTCCTGGAAATAGCCGGGTTTGGGGAGTTAGGAGAAAGGTACAGCACAACAGAAAGTCAGACCACAGTAAAATGAAAAACCCATTGCACAGGCAAACTAGTATCTAATTTCTTACAATACTAACAACATAGAAGAAATTTAATACGCGAGTGTTGGTTTTTTTTCCCCCACCACCATTAACTGCAACCCACATAGTCTAACCACATGCATAATGTTATTCCACAGGAATCCTTGAAACCAGATAACCTAATATTTGTATATGCAAAATCAATGCACATTTGAATTTCTTAATGAGAACAGAGCTTTTGTAATAAGCCTATTTTGGGTCTAGGTATTTATAACTAGCCCATACTAAGTTGAAAGGAAGTAACAGTTTATAAATTCATTCAGTATTTGCAAAAAATACGTGGCTAGAGCTAATGTTGATGAGTTCATAATATCATTGTACCTAAAAAACTGTTTCCCTAGCTAAGGAAAAGCAAACAGCAGCCACAGCGTTACACAAATTTGAGGAATGGTTATCTTCACCATTTTCGCCTAAAAACCTCCTTGCCACTATCAGCACGGCAGAAACTCCCTCCCGATGCTTTGGTTTCGCATCAAGTGGGGATGCAGAAGCACTTGTGAGTGGACACCACAGGTAAGACACTCTTTAGCAGCTCGGAAGGGTCGCAGATGAAGCGTTATATGTTCAGAAGGCAAATTTAACGGTGCACTCCGGTGAAGTGTCGAGATGCTTCACCGCGCCGTGGCGCGGGGCCAGGCAGCGGTGCGGTGCGTGACAAACCAAACACCCCAGAGCAGCAGGGACGGGGCGGGCAGAGCCCAGCACCGAGCACTGCAGCGTTCGATCATCTGCCAGGGGATAAAGTACATTCCAGGCATCCCCTTAGCCAAAACTTGTGCGAGGTTATTTCGGAGGAATGACAGACACAGGCAAACCACACGTATAATTGACAAAAAAAGACTTTTCTTTGCCCATCATGAGGAAGGTCTGACACAGCCTGACACCACACTTAAAAGAGGTTTTAGTGGCGTGTTCCAGCCTGCGCACAGAGAGCGGCAAGGAGCAGGGAGGCTGCAGGAGGAGGCAGGCTGTGCCAGGACGATGCTGACCCCTGCAACCCAAATAGCAACGAAACGGGCAGCAAGCGCCGACCCCGGCCAAGCCGCCGGGGGCCCAAGGGCTCCATCAAACCCACCCGCGCCCTCGGAGCCACTCACCGGGACAGCAGAGCAGACCTTCTCCCCGCCACCTCACAAACAGCCCCCTGCCCTCCCCAGCCCTCTTATCCCCTCGGGCTGGTTTTCCCCGGGGGTGGGATTGGCATCAGGTGTGGGCAGCGAAGCAACCACCCCCTGCCCTTACCCTCCTGCTGCTCCAGGGCTGGGAACTGGGGGAACTTGCCCTGCCTTCTGCAACCTGAGGCTGCTTGAGCCCCAGAAACCTTTAAAACTCTTTGCTCTCTTGTGTCGGGCAAAGGCCTGTTGGCAGCAGAGCTGCGGAAGCGTTGCCCAGGTCTCCTCGGCAGCAAACATGCCTGTGTTTGCTCTGCACGTCGCACATTCTCCCCCTCCCGGGCTGAAACTGGTGGAAAAGGGTGTTTTTCTAGCACGTTTGAAGCTGTTTGGGAGGGACAGTGAGATTATACACATGCCCTTAATATTGCCCACTTCAGGAGCAACACCATTTTGTGCACTCCCAGGCTGTGCTGGCAACACGATGAGAATGAAAGGTGCCAATTTGCTGGGGAACACCAACATTTGTCTTTAGAATGCAGAGAAAAACAAGGAGAAAAATCAGATTTTGCGCTTGGCGGCTGGTCCGTACAGGAGTGGTGGGGCTGGGCGCAGAAGTCATTACTCTTGCCTAAGTTCGAGAAAGCTGAATTTACCTGTCTGGGTGTTTTGCACCCCCAAAAACTGCCATAATCCTGTTGTGTTGGGGGAAGGTGAGAAAATAAAGTGAAAGAACCGGACAAGCCCCAGCCTGGCTGTCAAAGCCAGCCGAAGGGCTTTCAGAGAAACCTTCATGTACGAGCACGCTTTGCCTCACGTAAGCCACACGTACGCCTTGTGCATGGCTTCGAAGCAGAACTAACACTGCATGTTCTCTCCCATTACAATATGTTTTTAATATTTGCCATTTCATCTACTTTGCTTTGATTTTGATTTTCTCTGTTTGTTTTAAAGCTGCAATGAGAATTGGATTTCTCTTCCCTCAGCCCCAATCAGCTCTGAGTTGTTTGCTTTCCCATTTCTTATCTCCCATCTTCCTCTTTTCCCACCCTTACAATCTCGCTAACTTTAAATCTATAAAACTCCCCGACATTGCCCTGCATAACAATTGGCTTAGGTTTCTGCGGGAGCGCGGAGAGCTCAACTAGATATCCGTTATTAACTTAACCGATGACACGTCTCAATCCCTTAAGCTTTCTGCTTTGTCCTAATTATGCGGGGACGCTGTGAGCACCAGAAGCCAAGCTCAGCGTTGAGGTTTATTGTGCTAAACGCTGCACGTAAAGACGTTTCCACCCCGAGCGGGTGGTGCTGGCATCCTTCATCCCCGGGGATGAGCCGGGGCTCTCCTCCATCTCCTCTCCGACCCAGGGAGGTGGGGGCTGCGCTCAGCCGGGCCCCCGGCTGCCGGGGGGGGAACCTGGGCTTTCCCGTTGAGCTCAAAAAGAGGTGGCAGGAGCGTAAAGCCAACAGGAGCAGGTAATTAGGTCAGACTTTTCTGCCAGGGGAATGTGGTCTCTGCTGTGGCCAAAAATATCCATCCTTTTGCTGCTAAACCCCACGCATTTGGCTAGCTCTGCGTGCCAATCTGCTGACAGCTGGACCAAAACGCAGTAAAGCGATCTGGAAAAAACCCTAAAATCCTGCAAATGTGAACTCCCCCATGTTTTTCTCTTGGTATTTCTGTGCTGGGGAGAGCGGGCTGGAAATGGCAGGGGCAGGTTCCTTCTGCCGAGAGCAGAGACCCAGCACCCGGGGGAGAGGGAGGGTCCGACCCAAAACAACCCCTGACACCGACTATTTGCTAAGGTGCGAGGACTGATCTGTCCTGCCACCCTGCGGGTTCAGCACACGGGGAAGCTGCCCGGGCTCAACACCCCGCTGGGAGAGCCCAGCCCCTGTGAAGTGCTGCTGGAGACGGCTCTTTGCCACGGCAGGGCATTGCTCTGTAATTCCGGCAGGGTAACGTGCAGCAAAAATGAGAAACGAGAAGGTTGTTTGGACGTGACCTGTTTGGGTGCCGCCGCGGTCGGCCCGTGGCAGTGGAAGGGGGAGAAGGGTTCTGCTCCGGGAAATCGTTCTGCCCTGCTGACGGCTCAGCTCCCGGAGCGGGGAAAGGATCTTAATTGCTTCAGCTCGGGAACCCAGAGTAAAAATCCCCGAAACCCAACCCATTTTGCGTTCAGAACAGTTTTTTTAAGTGACTGTCATGGTTTAACCCCAGCCGGCCGCTGAGCCCCACCCAGCCGCTCGCTCACTCCCCCGGGTGGGATGGGGGAGAGAATCAAGGGTAAAAGTGAGAGAACTCGTGGGTTGAGATAAAGACAGTTTAACAGGGAAAGCAAAAGCCGCGCACAAGCAAAGCAAACCAAGGAATCCATTCACCGCTTCCCATCGGCAGGCGGGTGTTCAGCCATCCCCAGGACAGCAGGGCTCCATCACGCGTAACGGGGACTTGGGAAGACAAACGCCATCACTGCGAACATCCCCCCCTCCTTCTTCTTCCCCAGCCTTATATGTGAGCATGACGTCATATGGTCTGGAATAGCCCATTGGCCAGCTGGGCCAGCCGTCGCGGCCACGCTCCCCCCCAGCCCCCCCACGCCTGGCAGGGCACGGGAAGACGAAAAGTCCTTGAGTAGCGTAAACATGACCCAGCAACAACCAAAACATCAGTGTGTCATCAACGTTATTCTCACACTACATCCAAACCCCAGCACTGCACCAGTTAATAGGAAGAAAATCAACTCCATCCCAGCCGAAACCAGGACAGTGGCAAAGTAATTGTTCCTTTAATTTGTTTTTCGTTTATACAGTCTGACAGCCGTCGGCATCCAGGAGGGTGTGGAACGCTGCAGGGAGCGGGGTGTCAGTCTGGCTTGCAGCGGCACTGGTCATCGTGGCTGTAGGGCACAGCGTGACACAAGTCTGTGATCATAAGTGCTGGATTTAACTTTAATTTAAAGGGTTACTTGGATGTTTGCTTGTTCTTGTGATTTTAACAAACTACACATTTCTCTCAAAGTGATATAAGAACAGCTTTACGTGGGCTGATACACTCGTGGTCGCCTGACCTTAGAACAGTCATTCCACACCACTGCGTGAAGACAGTTAAGACGTTTACCCTGTCGCAGTGTTAAGCCCAGCTCCCCTGAGCCTGTGCCAGCCCCGAGCCCCCCGAGCCCTCCCCTTGCTCCCGTCTCCTCCCTTCCTATCCCCCTCGCCTGCATGCTGGGATTTTCTCCCTCGCCCTGGGCTGCTGCTGGGATCTCCCACGCTTCAAAGCCTAACAAAGGCAGGTTTAACAGCAACAACAAGAGCAAGAGAGCGAACGAGCGCCTGGTAGAGCTGAAAGCGTCCAGAGAGAGGAGACGACCCAGAGCAACATTTTGAACGAGACGTTTGCAGGATCCTGCCTCTCTGGTAGATGATTTGCAAACAAGGCTGGTGCCACCCAGGAGAAGGGTTTCCGTTTGAGAAAGATGAAGTTAGGTGAGAAGAAAGCAAGTTTGGGAGGGCTGGCTGGGAAACAGGGAACCAGAGGTTACCTCTGTAATCGCCATCCATGTGGACGTGCTGATTGCACATGAAAGCCGAACCCTGCGACGTGCCGCTCCGGTGGCATTCACGCTCCTGCCTTCAACTCCATCTTCCACCCACGTGAAACGCGTGGGAAAAGACTCAGGGGCCGGGGAAACGCGAAGCCTGAGAATGCTGCAGAGCCCATCAACACCGCTGCAGGGGGAGAGCAATAATTAGGCAATCTTAGCTCCCCAGGCGCGCGTCGGGCTGGCAGGCAAAGTACTGATGAAACCCACCTCGGCGGAGCGGGAGGGTATTTTTCCTTTACATCATGTTCTCCCTGGCAGCGTCTGCTCAGCTGCGTGGGCTCCGTGCCACAGGGTTTGCTTGGGGAGAGGCGGGCGGAAAGCTCTGCCCGAGGCAGGCACAGGCTCCGCTGCCGCTCCACGCCGCGCTGACGGGGCCACGGGTGCAGCATTTGCAGCAGAAGTATTTTATTTATCCTTACAGAGGGCACTGGCTGCCTGCGACTGCCTGCCTTGGCTGCCTGCTGGGGAGGGCAGCTCCAGAGGCAGCCGAGGAGCTCGGTTTCCATCAGCATCGAGTCCTCGGCCTCCGGACTTCAACCACAGCAGCAGCTTTTTGTAAGATTATTGGGGCACTCGGAGCGGACTGATGCCGCAAAATCCTCCCACGCAGGTCAAGCGCCCGCTGCGGGAGCGGTGCGTTTTACGGACAGCAGCACCAGGGCCCTCCGGAGCAGGGAGAAGAGCTGCTGAATCACCCGTCCTCATTCTGCATCCTCTCCCATCACTATCAGTCCTACTTCTCTTTGTTATACAATAAAATCAGTAGCTTTCATCTGAATTTTGCATACACGTAGTAAATCCAATTACTCCCCATTGTTGCAAGCAGAGCCAACACCTTCTGGGTTATTTTCTTTCCTGCCCTCCCCTTGTTTAGTAGCCCCATCCCTGTATATTTCTGCAAAATGAGTAAAAAAATACATTTTCTCTAGCAAATGCTTTGGCTTTATGTTTTCTGGTTTTGTAATGCAATGAATATCCTCACTGCAGATCTATTGTTTCCTTTTTAATTCTTAAAAGGGAGAAAAACAGTTAAGTATTTGTAAAGTCTTATCCTATATTTTCAGAAGTGGAAAATAAATGAAGTGAGTTTCATTTTAGTTTTTTTTTTTTCCAGATAGTCCCCAAGGCAAAATTTTGAAGCAGCAGCAGAGTCAGGTTGTATCAAGCATGAACAGTACCATACATCTCTGTCTCTCTCTCTCTCTCTCTCTCACATTTCAACATTTGAAATCATCCCAGCAAAAGTCCTCTTAATTTTATATGTTGCATTAATTTCAAGTCAAGTGCACGCATTATGGCTAGAGTCTGCTGAGTCAGGAGTATGTACATTTTTTCTACGTTTATCATTATTCCTTTATGGTTTCACAAAAATTGACTCTTGTTATAATTCACCCGCCCTGACTGATACCGTGCAATTTGGCACAGAGTCCTTCTTTATAGTTCTCTCCAAACTCACCTCTTCCTACAAGTGGGTGTCTTTCATTACGGCTGACATTAATACTGAATGAACTAACAGCTGCTTCTTGCTAATGAGCCAGAGCAGAAAGAAATCTCTCTCGGTGGCTGCAGTTTCAAGCTTGGCAGCTTGCCTGCCCAAATCTCTCAGAAGGAGTCTGGCTCGCTAGAAGCAGGGGTCTAAAATGTTTTTAGCTTTGTGTTGAGTTGCAGCAACATTTCATGCACTGACAGTGTGTTTCTAAGTGGGAAAAGCAGGAATACGTGTTCACTTCATGTACATTCCCACAGCAGAAGTTAACTTAGTACTACATTTCTGTGTGATCGTGGCATAAGCATCCCAGTGCCTGACAGTCTCTGACGTTCTCCCCATACTCCTGTGTGCAGCGTTAGAACACAATAAAGAACCAGCAGATGAAGGAAAAAAGTCATTTATGTATTAGAGAAGACCCTCACCCTATGGACCTGAGCTGGACGGCACCGCCGACGGCATCCGTGCCCTCCGACCAAGGCCGGGAACCGGGGAACCTGCCCGGGGGTCGAAGGGCAGTTTGCCACTGCGGGCAAATGCTGGGGGCCCAATTCTGCCCGCCTGCTCGGTGTGGGACCCCGTCAGGCTGCAGCCCACAGCCGGAGGCACCTGGGGATAACAATAGGCTGAGGAATCCCAGTGAGACCCGTACCCGTAGCCTGTTGCCCTCAGTTAAGCGCGTACTTAATTTACATGACTTTGGCTGCCGTGTTTAAGTGCTCTGTGCCAGAACCCCATTTGCTCCCCTCGAAATGCCGTCTCCAGGAAGACCAGGGCACGCTGACCATGGCAGCAACCCCAGAAGGTCACAGGCAGATCAAAGACATGGAATTATCAATCAGCCCAGCATACTCTACTATATATACTGATATCGATCAGTAGAACTAATTAACGTAAAAATAGCTAGCAATTGCAATTTGTATGTGTGTTTGTGTGTATGTGTATAGATACACACACACGATACACACAACGTTTTACTGTGAGTGATGTTTTTTTGGTTTGGGTTTTTTTTTTTGCCCAAACAATACATTTGGAGGAGCCCCTAATTTGCAGAGCTTCTGTTACAGTCAAACCACCCCAGGGTTGACTTTCCCACCCAAACGAAACGTGTTTACATACTTTCCCCATTTGTCGTCTGCTTCGTTTATGTCTTACCCAAAGTCTTGCCAGTTTTTTGAGAAACAACATGTGGGATGAATATTTCGAGCTAGAAGAGGTGTCTGTGGTGCGCCCGTGACCAAGCACCCTTTCCCAGAGGACGCGGAGCGGTGCCAGGGAAGGTGGGATCAGAAGGCGTTGCTGTTCCCGGGAGCTTTACCCTTACTCTCCCTTTCTTAAGAAGCTTTCTTGAGTAGAGATGAGTAGTTTTTAATAACTTCATTGAGATAAACTGTGCATGTATGAAGGTCTCTCCAATCGAGATCAGAGAGATTTTCCTTTGAAATTCTGATTACCGGCAGCAGCACATTACAACGTGACTTTCTATTAGAGGACAGATTAAGGTTAAGGTTACAGTTAACCAGGCTTATACGGACAACTGAAACTAAACCCAGATGAAACACTGACTTGATTATTTGCAATAAATGAACGCTTTAAAAGAGAGTCCCATCGTTGACAGCGTTCAGCTGAACCTTAGCAATGCCATCTGCAGAACACCCAAAATAAAAGCAAGGGGCTGAAGCCCCGACGCCGGAGGGGACCTGAGCAGCGAGCGGGGCAGGCTCACCGCCGTCACGTAGCACTTGCTGACACTGATCTGAAAAATACGAGAAAAACCCAGGCGAGGCTTTCTTTTTCAAGAGCATAACTGCAAAGTTTCTGACAAGTTCAGTCTTTTCTGCAGCATTACAATTTTCCTTTAACTAGAGAAACATTTCCCCAGGAACATTTTCCTGTCTAAAGCAAACTAAAGATGTCAAGTGAAGCTTAGAATATTTCTTCTGGAGCACAGTGGTTTAATTTCTGACTCATTTTCATGATTTACATTGACTATTCACAACTAAGAGACACTAGGCTTGAGTTTATCTTTGCTTCAAATCTATTCGGTGACGTTACTTAACAAGAGATTCAAGTGAGGAGGTTTTTAGGGGCAGTGGAAGAGGTTGGTGAAATAAATTTTTCGATGATAAATAGAATTATAAATTAGAATGGCTTAGTTACTGTGTTGCAAAAGATCTTTGAAACATTGCCTCTTTTTAAAATTCAGAAGTTTATAAAATTTGTCAGATAACTTTGAAATGTGAAGTATAGCAGGTTTTATTTCTCATTTTGGCGAAATAAAGCATCGTGGAATCAGTTTTTCTTATTTAAATACCATGGGACAAAGTGAGCTGGTGCACTCTGAATGCAAAGTAGGGAGACACTTAGATTAGAACAATTAGTGCAAAAAACATCTGCATCTCTTGTTAACCATAGGGACCGTCTAGCAAACATGATTTTTTTTTTTTTTTAAACGTTAAATGGAATTCATTAAAATAACTTTGCTTCAAAGTAAACATTAAAGACATTTCTGAGGCTGTTGTTTTCATGCTATCTGGATAGAGTCCATCTGGTTCAGGCTATTCTGTACAATAGCTATTTGGAGTAAGAGGCTGGACTGTTAAAGAGATCATTGCTGCGAGCAGCTTATGACACCAGCGTCCCTAAAGCCAGCCCTTGCCTGGCCCTAGGTCCTTGCTACGACCTAAGCTTGCACTGCGATGGCACATGAGGACTCTTCCATTTTGAGACCACACGAGCACATTTCTTCGGGAAAAATAGCTTCGATGTTCATCCAAATCAGTTACACATCAAAGATGCTTTTGTAATAGGAGGATTATTAGCGTTTGGGACAGCTGATAACACACACACAGAAACTATCTGACTGAAATGCCTGAATCACTCGAAAGTTCTTTTGGTTGGAGATATTTGAGGTATGTTCATGGTCAATGGGCAATGGACGTAAGGAGCAAATGGGCAGAAAAAGCCCGCGGGGTGGTTGCCGTGTGTAACGTATTTTTAGGAAACCTCTTCCAGCTGCCTGCAGTGAACGCTGGCAGCTCTGGCAGTCCCCGACGATTTCTTACAGGCACTTGAATTAGTCATCGGGGTGGAGAACTAGATGAAATCAAACGTAGCACTGCTCGATGATCACAGTTATAAAGGCCATTAGGGAGGTACCACTTAGGACTATAAAATAAAGACATTAATCTGCTTCCCACAGAGACGTAAGATGAAGAGGTCCCTTCTCCTGCGTGACGTTCCAGCGTAACACCTTCGCGGCGGTGACCGCCTTGCCCTCGCCAGCCTTGGGAACGCATGGAGAAGCGCACGCGCGGAGCGTGAGGCTGGAGGGATCGCTGGTGATGTGAACTGGGAGCCTTTGCACAAGGTATTGCCAGCGAGGCTCCCGGGGCAGGGATGCTCCCGATGCCCCTGTCGGGAAGCCGCACTGGGACAACCGGAGCGGCTCTGGTGCATCCCTGGCGCGCGGTGGGTCACCGTCACCCGTCAGGGCGGCACCGGGACGGGTCCCCTACAGAGGGTGGACCCTGCATTTGCTGCTGCTTCAAACGGGCTACCCCGTTGTTCCCTGTGCATCCCTCAGAAATCCCGGCGGGGTCTGTGCCGCAGCACAAATACTGCAGGTGAGATTTCAGCAGAAAGCAGCTCTCCATCCCAGCCAGCGCTGGTGAATGAGCCCCCCGAGCCTCCCAACGTCAGGCCAGAATTAGCCAACGAAGTCTGCTGTGAGAGGTCAGCCAGCAGCATGTACAGCAAATGTGGAGCCTTGTATTTTCAATCCCTCGAGTACCATGTGCTTTTGGATATCATACCCGTACAGGAATTCTGAATCCCATGCCTGAAGGAAAAGAGAGCAAGGGAAAGATCAAAGTAGTAAAGTTACATTCTGCACTCTTGCTGAAGCATTAGAATATCCTCAGTGGGGTCACTTAATCCCCTTCATGTCCCCAGAAAGGTTAAAAGAAAAAAAACAGCGTAAGAGAACATCGAAGCAAATAGTTTAATGTCAATGTACCAATGCCTAGAGTTTACCCCATGTCGGTAATAACGTCGGAACCACTTCCCCAGGCAATGCCCCTCGGGAGCTGTATCGAAACGACCTCATCTCAAGGGCTCAGGCAGCAGCTCTCGTCCTGGTGTGGGCTTTCCGTCCCCCCGACTCGAACAGCCCCCCAGCCGTCCGAGCGTCCTCCCGGCGCGCTCTGCTCCGGCTCTGCCTCCCTTCACCTTGCAAAACGCCTCTCGCTCTCTGCTTACAAGCGCCCGGTTTTCCCACCGCGCTAACAATGAAGATGCACTTTCAGTAATCGTTTCCCATTATTGTCACCAGGATGCAAGCCTGCAATATTCCTTGAATTGCAATCTCGATAATGGTCAAAATATGCCATCCACGGCTTTCCATCAAAGAGCACGAAGCATTTATATGTGGCAGCGTTCACAAAAAGTGCTGAAAAGTGACAAAATATTAGTTCTAATTCCTTTCAGAATGACATATTATTACAAGGGTATTAGCTGAGGTTTCCAATTTTTCTAGTTCCTCTGATTTAGGAAACCAATGTAAAGATTTCTAGACACTGCGTATGAATAATTTAGCAATTGCTCAGTTCATCTTTGAAAGACTTCCCTATTTTACCAGGATCAAGCAAATGCCGACACCACCTTGACACATCACGTCACAAAAGGAAATGAGTAAATTTATAGTTAAAAGACAGATTAATGCCCAATAAATCTCAAAATATGGATTGGTGGTCTTAGAGCTGAGAAGCCCGAGTATGTATGAGATGCAAACTTTTCATGACTGATCGGCTGAAAGACTATATTACAGGGTTGGGAGGCATCCTATTACTGCTGGTTTAGGCTGAGAATCCAATGGAAACTGCTTAACACCGGGCACTTTAAAAATCAGAAGATGTCATTATGAGTTTAAATAAAGATTTAGAGCCCACATTTACTTTCTTATCTCTGCGAGTGTTGACATTTATGAATAAGGATTTTGAAATGAAAGCGTATCATTTGGAAGAGGGCATATCAGAGGAGGACTGTGCAACCAAGGAGAAGCCGTGAAGTCAAGAGCAAGACTAGGGTGAATGGAGACATTCGTTCACACGGAAACATTTTAAGAGACACTTTCTCATGAGAAATGAGGATAGGAAGGGAGCAGGAAGGGAATTCACATGTAAGCAGGCTGGCATTCATTTTGAGCCATATATGCTGGTAGCAACGGGATCACTGACATTCAGAGAGGCAAATCTGAGCTGGCAAACCACCTTTTTTGTTCCAGCAAAACTTTTCTGGAGTGATGATTCAACACTTCCCAGTGAAACTCTTCACTGGAAGCCTTCGGAAGAGGTTTGGTATTACAGCATTAGAGGGCTGTAATTCAGTGGAAGAGGATACATTTCAAACACCACCTTGGATTTGCACCTGGTTGTTATTGCTTGAACTCAGAGGTAGCCAAGGTTCTCACCAAATCTGCCTCGGGAGAGGGCTGGGAATGCAGCTGTGTCTGTAAACAAGCGAACCCAGACGCTTCCCCAGCGCAGTGAGTGTAACGGCCCTTTAAATTCACCAGTGCGACTTACCTGTTATTAATTTTACAATAGGAGGAAATGTAGAAGTAAAACCCTTGCTTTAAGATTAATGCTTGTGAGCTCGGTGCTAAGTATTATTTACCCATAAATAAAATTACACTGTAGTCATTGAGTCTACGATGGCTACACATTACCGCTCTCCCTGCAGCCGAAATGTAATTCCGCAGAAGCACTCCCACAAGTGGGATGGCTGCCTGCTCCTACCGAATGCTCCCTGGGAAGTAAATGGAGATATTTCACCGAAAGAACTCTGCAGAATTCATTTTGACTTGCTATCTCAAACATTTCAAACATATAAAACATTTTTTTTTGAGAGAGAGAGAGGGGCGTCCGGTCCATCCTGCTCCCGTCCCCCGGTGAAAGCTGGACCGGCGCCCTGCCTTCCCTCCGACCCGTCCAGCCTTGGTGCCTCGGCTCCTCCCCAGCCCTCCCCTCCCTGTGCGCCTCCTCCCCCTCCTGCCCCCAGCGCTTTGCATCCTTAATCCTCACGTCTCTTCCAGGTAGCCAGAGCCTCTCTGCTTTGAGATGCCCTACGGATCTGCCCCCACTCACACACGCTTGCATTATAAACTGTGTCCTTTCATGATGCAGGTGTTTTTCACGCTTATCTTCTTGCTTTCACGTTCCGCACGTGGCTCCAGCCCGAGGCAGCTTTTGAGCTTGGCCTGGGGAAGCCAGATATTTTGCTCCATGAATTCGCATCACTATTTCTCTCCCAGTTCGTGGCTTTTCGTGCAGCTGTTCAGCTATGGCTGAGCTGGGTGCTTCATGCCAAGTCAAGAATGACACGAGACGCTGCCGCCGAAGGGAGATGGGCGTCTGGGAGCCTGTGCCCAAAGCAGTACCACCACATGGCGGGGACACAAGCCTACGGGTAAGGGCTGCAGCTCCTGCCATCAACGCTTTAAGGGTCTTGGGCGGAAAAGGGGTGCCTCATCCGGGATGGTGCAGCTCTCCTTCCGTATGCTTTTGCCACCTCAGCAGGATCCTCACCCTGTGCATCAGAGAATCATGGAATCATTAAGGTTGGAAAAGACCTCTAAGATCATCGAGTCCAACCGTCAACCCAACCCCCCCATGGCCACTAAACCATGTCTCCAAGCGCCTCATCTCCACGTCTTTTAAATCCCTCCAGGGATGGGGACTCCACCTCTGCCCTGGGCAGCCTGGGCCAAGGCCTGGCCACTCTGTCAGGAAAGAGATTTCTCCTAATGTCCAACCTAAACCTCCCTTGGTGCAACTTGAGGCCATCATCCCCAGCGTGAACCAGAGCTTTCAGCCAAGGAACCTGAAACGTTGCCTCCAGCCCAGGCGCAAAGCTGGTGGGCAGCCACTGCATCTGTGTGCCCCGGACAGACTCCCTGCCCCGAAGAGAAGCCCCCATACGTAGAGATGTCTCCAGAGACCAAGGACCACCATCGACCCAACATCTTCTGCTCCAGCTGGAAAATGCATTTCTTTGGTGTTGCTGTTAACACCTAGCTATACGCCTATTTCTTTTAATTTTCAAATCTTAAAATTCTGCGCAGACCCCAGGCTCGCTTCTGCCAGGAAAAGCCATGAGACAACTATTTGTTCTATTTTCTTACTCACAGAGCAAAAAGCAAGTCTTTTTTACTCCCTGTCACAGACCCACAGTTACATCAGCAAGATCCACCCGTGGTCTGGCTTCCCCTGTCAGGAACACTGAAACCATGGATTCTTTGAATTTAAGCATGTATACCTTTATCCTTTGATCTCTTGAAGCCACTTACCCAAGGCTTCTCATCCCATATACTCCCTCTGCAGGGCTGAGCCTCCTCTGTTCAGTTCGGTGTTAGCATTCACCTTTGATTGCAATGGGAGGAGGTGGGGGCTCTAAAGCATCTTCAGGATGCGCTAAAGCATCTTCAGGAAAGGCAAGGGCAGACATTTAGGCAACCTTAGGGTGGCAATATCTCAAAATGCTGTTGTGGTTTAAGCCGGCAGGCAGCTAAACACCACACAGCCGCTCACTCACTCCCCCCTGCCCAATGGGATGGGGGGGAGAATCGGGAAGAAAAAAAAAGTAAAATTTGTGGATTGAGATAAAGACAGTGTAATAGAACAGAAAAAGAAATAATAATAATGATAGAATATACAAGATGAGTGATGCACAATGCAATTGCTCTGCGCTGACCGATAACCAAGTAACGATCGGTACTTCCTGGAACACACCTACCCTTCCTATACTGAGCATGACGTCACATGGTATGGAACACCCCATTGGCCAGCCGGGCCGGCTGTCCCAGCTATGCTCCCTCCCAGCCTCTTGTGAGCAGGAAGCTGAATGTCCTTGACTAACAGGGTACTCAGCAACAACGGAAAACATCAGTGTGTTATCAACACTCTCCTCATACTAAATGCAAAACACAGCACTAGGAAGAAATTTAACCCTATCCCAGCCAAAACCAGGACAGATACATATTGCTTTCCGTGGCAAATACCTCTCAGGACAGACAGCTTGCCCAGCTCCGCTGCCCGGCAGCGCACCAGGCCCCCGCTGCCAGGCGGGCCAGGGACGTCCCTCGCTGCCGTCACCCGCCGGGGCAGCGCAGCCCAGCCAGCAGCTTGTCCTCTCCCTGCCACCCCCATGAAGGCTCCGTGAGCCAAATCTTCCTGCCAGCAGCCCCTGAACAAGGAGCAACAGTGCTGCTCGTCCCTCCTGCCCTGAAACATCATATTTCAGCCACAGAAGTGTTTGGTGTGAGCCTCGCACAAAAGGCATTTGTCAATGCTCTCTTTTCCCTGGCAACTGGGGGGATGAGCTCAGGGGCCTGACACCAGCTCCCTAGATGAAATATCTGTAATTTTTACTTTGTACTTAAACTGCTTTAATTGAGCCTTTTTGCAAGTCTGAAATTTGTTTTTAAATAAAAAGTTGAATACACCTGCAGCTGAGAATATTTGGCTGCCAATGCTTACACAGACTATTGAAGGAAGTTTTTTAAAATAACAGCTTTTTCAGATTTCAACAGCATACGTAAACATATGCTTTTAACAGTGTTCACCTGCAGTGGCACCTGCTTGCAGCAGATTAAAACTCTCAACCATATATTTGAAATAAAATCCAACGTAGCAAAGAGAATTACCCCTCCTGCTGAAACTAAGCGCTATAAAACCGGTTTTAAAGACACCAGAGGAGAGGTCTGGGGCTGGAAAAGGGAGTGGTGGGAGAAGAGCAGGCAGGTGCCGAAGGAAACGCTGGCGGAGCCACCACCGAGGACTTCTGGAAGAGGATCAGTGACCAAATTCGAGGCACGGCTGCGACTCGTCCTCTCAGGACCCCTGCCTACCGTTCCCAGTAAAGGCACATGCGGGATGGAAGAGGCTGCGACAGAACCGTCTGCCTTATGCCGTGATTTAGTTGTGCAACAACCCAACGACGAGAGAAAAAATCCTCCCACCATATTACAATAGTTCAGAGCGGAGACACAGCAACAAGGATAAACAGATATTCGGTAAGAAAAAAATAGAACACCATTTTCCTTATCATTTTAAAAAGTGTCTGCTAAAATGAAAACATGTCCTTTACAGCAAACACAGACCTTTCCTTCTTTTTTAACTGAGCAAGCATCTGCTTTGACAATGGAGAGTAATGGACCGAGAAACCGTAACGTTTATTCTTCCCATTTGTTCATTTGAAGAAAGAAAACAGGTGGATGAAGAATTCTCTTCCCAGCCTGTTTAAAAGCTCTGCTCACCCTCTCACCAGTTAACGCCGCTATCAGTAACGCTCCTTTCCATTCCAGTGAAGGGAAAGAGGCTCCTCCTTCTTAAAAGGCCTGGGAACATTAAAAATACGTATTTTAAGGGAATTTGTAGAAAATGTCTGCGTTTCTTTCTTTCCTCTGAAAAGCTCAAAGTTTTCAGCCAACTGCCGCTGTGTTTCTGTTGGCTGCAACGTTTGGATTTTCGCACTGATGGCAGCAGCGACTGAAGACGTTGACAAACCTCCTCCTTCATTACTTTGTACAAACGTCTTAACATAACACAAGGTGTTTTAAAATCTGCTTGGAGGAAAATCCTGAGAAAGCCATTGCTTTGTCATGAATCTCTGATTACAGGTTTCCTTCCCCTCCAGATGGAAAACAGCAAAGCCCAAGATCTTGAGAACATTACGTTTAAGCCGTTCACCTCTCAGACCTGCTTCTTTTGCAAGAGCCCGAATGTGGCATGTTCGAAGATAATATTTAAGATTTTTCAAGACTACCACTTCATGGTCAGGAGCTCCCACAATGCATCCTTGCCATCTGGAGTTGTTATTAGTTAGTTAGTAGCAGTGTCACGGTAATGATATATTATTTGGTAATGAAAGCCCAGCTGGCTGCACACATTTTGAAGATCCAGGCTCTGTAAAACTGTACTGAGAAGTTGTACGTACAGATAGTGAGATGTACGCACAGAGGGAGTGAGATGGATTCCCACGGGGGACTGGGCAGCCATCAGCAGAGAGAGGTGGGGAGACCTCTTTTTGTACTGGGGGACAAGTCTACTTTAGCATCTCTGTTCGAGTCACAAGGGCCGTGGGGCTGGACCCCAGGGGCCACCCAATGCTCTCCAGTCACTCACAGGGTTCGGTCCGCAGGACCAGGCTAGAGCTAGGCCGAAGCACCTTCCCTCCCCTCTCAAAAAACCCTCCTGTTGTTCTTTGGAAGATCCATAAGCAAACCTCTGCATTCTCAAAGCCTTCCCTTATACAGTCTTTGACCAGAGAGGATTAATTTTTGGGGTGGAAGCCACAGGCAGCCCTTTGGGATGGGGTTGGACAATGAAAAGACTGTAAAGGGTGGTCTTGGTCCAGACCAACAAGGCAAAATAGACCCAAATGGCTTTTCCTGTCTCAGCCAGGCACCCAGCATTTATCTCCAACAGTTTGCACCAAGTTCTCACACGTTGAGATGAAAAATGGACCACGTTTAGAGGATGGACAAGAGAAGGTACTCGGTGCTGCAGCTCTACGGGGAACAGACCCCCCTAGCCCAGACCTGCTCTGCATACGCTTCCCTGCCCCTCCCCGTCTGCTGCTGGTTTTCTTCCTCACAGCACTTGTTATTTTTTGTCTGGAAGTTCTGTGTGGCCTATCAGCAAATCTCAGATCCGTGACACGGGAAGACAGATTTACCCCCAAGCCGTGCTGAAACAAATGGTGACTCTCTTCTAACTTTGCGTCTGCTTGCCCTGTGATGTTTGTGTAGAGAGAGCAGTAAATCTGCTTTAGCAGTGACTTGCTGTATCTATGAAGTTTATAAATCACCGACGGAACAGCCCTGTCCTGCATTATTAAAGATATGTTATTATACTTTATTTCTGAGCATTTCTGAGCACAGATGAACTCTAGCATGCCGCTACGAACCATGTGTCTTGTTTGCCCGATATAAGAGTTTCTGGTAAGCAAAGAAAAAATGGTATTAAAATATCCTCTTAAGACATTTTGTGTAATATGAAGATGGAGTAGCAGCTAACACAGCTGCCTAGAAAATGTTTTCTTGATATGACCTTTGGAAGTAACAGATAAAGTCACTGGTAGGTGAATTCCACCCTCCCCTTTGCCGCTTCTCCCCTGAAAGTCACAGGAGAGATTCATGGCGGAGGCTGCAAACTGCAGAGCAATCCCCCAAAGGAATCGTTCAGCACTGCATCGCGTCTTCAGCAGAAATCCTGCAAGCTTATTGATGTAGTATTGCCATAAAATTCAACTTAGCAGAAATCAGAGGGGAAAAAAAAATCTGTATCTTGTCAAGCACGCTGGTCTTTAGAATGGAATGAATGGCCATCTTCAGGAAGGGAGGGCCGAGACGTGTCGGGCCACTCGCTTGGTAATTAGGGAGCAGCATTTGCTGCTGAAGACACACAGCTGAACAAGCTCTTCTGTTTGTTTTGCAAACACCAGCTCTCATTATTGGGACGAGAAGAACTGGCGAGCAGAGGAGAAAAAAAGGTCTCTGTTTCCACTGCGCTTTCAATGCCACCTTGTGTAGCATCACGTTTCCCTCTGTACTCGTTCGCTTCATTTCCCCAGTGCGGGTAACACAGCAAAAGGGGAAAAACACTTTAACTGTCAGCATGTGCTTATAAAACCGCAAAAATTGGCAGCGGGACAAAGGGCCAAGTTTAATGCTTTAAATTATCATCAGCTCATTCTCAAAGCGTGAACAGAACGGCAGGCCAGCTTTCCCTTGGCAGCGGGCTGACCGTGGGCAGGCGGGCAACCGTGGGCCAGGGGCTGCTGGCCATGCCCTGCCCGCCCGCGGCCCCCCAGCCCGCGCCCCGGCAGCCAGCGCACCCCAGGCTGGAAATGCTCCGTCACCGTGAGTCACAGCCGTAAACTCGCAACCAGAGGGAAAAAAGCGCTTAGAATTCCTAGATTTCCAACGGCTGTGTACGCAACAGTTGGTTGGAAAATTTGAAAATTTATGTTTTTCTCCCATTATGGTGTTTAACGAGTCTCAGGCGATGGGGTTTGCTCACACTCAGACTCAGAATCGATGCTGGGATTTTAAATACGTTGCGTGGCATACAATTTAAGGTAGTTACTTCATTTATTCTGCGTTACCTTAAGGCTTTATCACTGTTGGCCCATTTTTTCATCCCATCCCTCATTTGCCAGTGACAGCAGATAGAATCATTAAATCTGCAATATGCAAGGATGGCTTCCAGCGGCAGCACTTAGCAGCTCTGTCTTTCCCCATATGCCCAAAAACTTGTTCAAAAACAGAATTTTTGAGTAATTTATGACTGTTCTTACCACGATACAGATGGCTTATTGATCCGTTTAATCTAAGTACCTGTGGTTTTGCAGAGGAAAATACTACCCTTTCTTCTGCTGCTCATTTATGTACTCTTTTTCTAGAATGAGAATGTGCTGCCTATTTTCTTAATTGACTGATTTTTTAAGTTTCGGTCTAACTAGAACAAAACTAATTTCAGAAAGCTTGATCAGCTTGAAGTTTGCTCATCCTCCTCATCTCAGGACATCTATTGCACATCACCCGTTCTTCCCTCTCTCGCCTAAGGGTAACCTTGAAAGCCACCCAGAAGGCCACCTCCTGTGACATTCAGCTATTCGAATTTCAGGCAATGAAAACTGCCAACACTTGCATGGGGTACTCTCTACTCTGCTCCAAGCAAAAGTCACAATATTTAGATATAAGTTGTCAGTCTCATTATCTCAAAGAATTTTTTCCTCCTACCACTGGAGCCAATACAGTTGCTACTACTGATGAAGAGAGAGCAAAGTCCAAAAGAGACAGTCATATGTCTTTTAATCTTCATCTTTTTTTTTTTCCCCTAATTATGATGAATCAGAATGAACCCAAACCTTTGCTGTTCCACAAAGGAGTGCCTGGTATGCATTCTCAAAAAAGCTCTTTCTCTGTAATGAGGAGCAGAGAATAACCAACCATTTCCATGAACAGAATCAAAGCGCATTAGAAACTAAAAGAAGAAACGAAGACTGTGAGTCCTTTCTTAAGAATAATATATCTTTCACCCATAAAGCTTCATGACTGGTGCATCAGGATAGTCAGGCACCGACAGCCAAAGGAAATCAAAGTTACACAGGAATCTGCTCGGATAAGAAAACCACATTAGATCCTACATACAACCCTTCAGATGTGCCTCAGAGCTCTCGGTATTTAAATTAATGTATGCTACAGCACCGCAGAGTCTTTATGACCTTGGTAGCACTCAGGACCTTTTGGGAGGTCTTCTTGCAGCAGTGGTTATTTTATATGACGTCCTCATGACTTGTGTCCCTTTTCTTCAAAGCTTGTTCTGGCCAGACAACAGGAGGTTGTTCCCCACAGGTCCCTGCGTTCCCTAAATTCTCTAGGACCTGGAGAAGATGGCTGCCCAGGATGGGGTCCCTGCTGCAGGGACCCCGCTTGGTGCCCAGGGAGGGACGCGTGGTGGCACAGTGGGAGCACAGGGACAGGAGGTGGGTGCCCCGTGGACACCCCGGGGGGGTTGGGAGCCCCATGGTGACCCGGGCATGGGGGTACACCAGTTTTTTTGCTGAAGTCAGAGCCCACAGGCTACCTTCGGGGTAATAGACTTCACAGACAGGGGAGAAGAAATTTTCAATCATTTCTTTTAGAAAACAGCAGCAAACCCACAATGCTAGCTTTGTGTCATTTCCCACTCGACGAGAGCATTATTCTGCAGCTGCTACATATAATAAATATGTAATTATGTTACATATAATAATAGTCACCATCCCTGGAAGTATTTAAAAGAGTCCCCACCCCTGGAGGGATTTAAAAGACGTGTAGATGAGGCGCTTGGGGACATGGTTTAGTGGCCATGGAGGGGTTGGGTTGACGGTTGGACTGGGTGATCTTAGAGGTCTTTTCCAGCCTTAGTGATTCTATGGTTCTATAAAGAAATCGGTGCTATTCCTTCTTTAATCTAACTTTTCCTGCATGTGCAGTTATTCTACTTCACTTTTTTATATTCTAACGCGTGCATTTTGAGTGTCACACGCCTGCCTGGCTGTTCTTAGCAAGGCTCCGTGCCCCGCGCCTCCCGGGGCGGTGGGAGCAGCCAGGCTGGTGCGAAGCCCCTGCTCCCCACTGACCCCCTCGGTGCCTTTCTCGGGAGCTGTGAGGAACCTGCACCCTCAAGGGCACAGAGATCTGCACAGGACCTGAAAGAAAATGGGTTTACAACTCCCCGTCCTTTTGCGGAGCAGCCAGCCTGTCTGACTTACCGTGGTTTAGGTCCTTAATTTCATCTTTGTGGTGAAACCAGTACATTTCCCGGCCAGCAGCTCTCAGGAACATCATCCTCAGCAGCTCCCAAGAGCGGACCAGGCTTTCCTTGATTTGCCTCTGATTTGTACCAGTATCAGGAGAGAATCACACCTGGAGCCTTTACATCACTAGAAGATTTTTTTCTCCCAAACGAGCAGACTTTCAGGAAAGTTTTATCTGCTCTCAGGAGCGGTTAACTTTCCTTTAGAATCACACGTCTCAAAAACAGCAATATCAACATCATGCTTAGCATAGAATGAAGTGAGAACAAAACCTCATGGAAAGACAGAAACGCCCCAACGGGGAAAGAGCACTCTTGAGCTATATTGCAAATTTTCTTTCCTTAGCAAAATCTTGATCAACTCACCTGAGCTGGTACCTGGCAGTTCATTACAGACACACACTTACACATCGTTATTTCAGAATCAAAGGCCTTACAAGCCTGCCCCCAAACAGGTTTTCTGTATAAGGAAAATCATCCACAGTTGCTACATACAAAGTGAGACTAATTTACTTTTCCTTAATTAATCATCTTCATTTCCTCCCTCTTTAGCCTTGCCCAATGAGGTGTAAATTGCAGGGGCAGATGTATTTTCTGGGCTGAATTCCAAACTAAATGTTCTTCTAAAAGTGAGAAGGCACTTAGCAAAGTGTTTTAGTATTTTCACTGCCATTAGGCCCATTAAGTTCACCTCATTCGGAAGGCTTTGGCTATGTTATTTTACCCATATTCTTTCTAGTCTGATTATGGCAGATTTTGTACCCTGAGAACAAAGACCTCAGCACAGCAAAGAACAAACATTGTTCTATCAAAGCGTTAGTGGTTCAGGAGAACAAACCCAGGTACCTTGGTCCATCCCTGGGTCTTCTACTACAAACCCTTGGCAGGTGGTTTACGCTGATGCCCCAAACTTCACTATCTCCAGGACGTTCACGAAGGTCCAGTTGTTTGTGGGCTCCTCGCTCTGAGGAGCACGGTGAGGTCCTCAGGTAGACACCAAACTTGGTTCCTATCCAAAACACCACCACCGTCATTTTGAAACCTTACTTTTGGTATTTGCCAGGTTATTGCAGTGATTAATGCACTACCAAACCATTGATGTACTACCAGCGTGATAAGAGAAAGAAAACGGTAAGGAGCATTTAAGTTTCCATGATTTTCTATTAGATTTCCAGTTTGCTTTATTCCTGACATCACCACAGAAGTTTGATTCGGACTTTTTTCATTCTCCATGTGCCAGAGTGCTCTCCTGCACTGCAGGGGGAACTCTCAGTGCCAGGATAAACGAATTTTTTTTTTCATTCCCAGAATGTAAACAAGGGCCCTTGTTTACCCAGCTGCAGTATGGGCACACTCCAATTTCTGAGACTACGTTTGCAACCCTGATCTCCGGGCACGCGCATTAGGAGCCTGCGCGTTTTCCCACAGGTTACTGTGGCGGTGCCCAGTCGCCCGGAGAAACTCTGGGAGACAGAACCATGGGCACAAGGCTGGAGAAGCAGTCCCGAAGGGAACCCTTCTTGGTGTGTTGCAGTTTCATCACAGACGCTGATTTCTAATTAGCAAACCTCGCACTGAGGAAAGTTCATATATTTTCATTAATTGCAAAACACATACTTACAGTAAAAGGGTAGAGTCAGGAATATATTTGGAATGTGAGGATTTGAGAGGCCCATTTTGCTGGAAACACCATTATATTCAGCACTACCAAAATCAATGCCATATATTTGAATTAAACACGTATTAATCCAGCTGTAAAGGACTGGAGCTATCCAGTCAATTTTCTGATTGTAAATATAGCTTTTGTTAATATAGTAAAAATAAACCATTTCTGTTTCAACCATAACTCTGATGATGAAACCTGTTACAAGCGCAGCTTTTTAGTAGCTACCATACTGTAATTATTCATCAAACTGACAGAATAAAGATCCTTTTTATCCATCTTATATTTCATCTAAAAACATTTAGATGGTTTGCAAGCAACAGCCTCACTCACAGTCTCAGGACATTGCTGATAATATTGGCAATAAATAAATACCGGCAATTCTGGCTGGAGGTGAGGACAGCGTCTCTGCGTGTGCTATACGTTGCCCACTATCTCTGTTTACGGGGTGGGGAGTGAGTTTTAATATTAACTAATTCATCTTTTAAATGTATTCCCCAGCCTTACAAATCATATTGGCGAGGTCCTCAAGCTCTACAATATTTTAGTTTTACGAACTCTCTCTAACTGAGAGTTTTCCTCTCTCTAAGTGTTTCCAGCCTTGCGCAGGGGTCTCACCGTGCCGACCTTGCTGTGACGGGGAGCTGGAGGTTGCCCGTGGGTGCAAGGCGTCTGCTGGCCCAGCGGGCACCGGGCCAAGCCAAAAAAGAGCGGTAGCTGCATGAAGGGGAATATCACAGCAGAGAAAGGAGGGATTGTATTTACATGCACGTCTTTTGGGTTGCTTGCAACTTAGGAAAATAAATCATTCAGTGGAAATCTTCGTTCTGCCGTTAGGCAGCCGGGCTGTGATTTTCCTCTGGGTCAGGGCAGTAGCCCAGCTTTCATTCCTTGCTCTACTGAAAATCAGCAATGTGTTAAAAAACATGGTTGTAAAGTACTGCTGTAGTTTCCGTTTTACACACTTGTCACAGCATTCTGTCACACAGGCAAGCCGCTCTCATATGAGATCACACACCTTAATTTTTAAGCTAGATATGATGCTGTCAATAACTTTCCTCTGTGAATGGCGTAGCGGGGAATTCCTGCACCCTCTGTTAAAGAGAAAGTCTGAGGACGAATAGGCTAATCGTTAGGAAATGGTCACACACAATCAGGACGGGCTCCAACTTAAAACACCTTGTTTTGCATGGAGCAAGGCTGCGTGGCAATGACAACTTTTGCTTCTGAATTGCGTGGAGCAACAAGGCATAAAGCAGCTTTGCTGAGCCCAGTTCAGCAAGAAGGAGCTCTTTGCCTGCCCGTCATTCTGGTACCCGAAGGAATGAAGAGCCACGAGTTTTGGCAGGGAATGGGTGCGATGGCTGATGCAATGAGAAAACAGCAAGCTAAATCGTTCAGTATCTATCTATCTGCCGTGTTCATTTCATGGGCCTTTAGACAAACCCTTCTGTTATAAAATCATCCATCTCAGTAATTGTAAAATCCATTAAAAACAAGTAGAGGCTGCCACTTAACACAAGCTGTATTTTTATTTACATCATATTATAAAGGCAATTTTAACGTACATTCATTTGAATTTTAATGGTATTGGCTTGGATGGTCTGCAGACAGATGACATGCATTTTGTGGATATATGTTGTAATCATTGTAATTTGTATTCAAGAAAAGGTTGATGAACTTTAAGCATTTTGACATAAGGAGGCTGGAACAGACGCTCAGCCAGTGCTCACATTTTCCTCATTCATTTTGTACGATCCACGTGTCAGCCTCGCTGCCATGTGCAATTAGCACGGAAGCATTATTTGATAGTGTTTTCCTTCTACTGAAACCGAGTTATGTGCTTTCCTGAGATAGCTGTAGTTTTTATAAGCAGCTGCAAATCCACTCGGTAGGACAGCATTTCTGTTCTGCGATTTACCAGCGCCTGAACAAACTTTTACTAATATTATTCAACTTACATATACTATAAAAACAGTAATACATAGGCTTCCTATAAGAACTAATCTTTATTTCCAAAAACTATGTATTTTAAGGGGTATGCGACACCATGGTGATGAGTTTTCCTTGCCATGATTATGAATTGGCTACAGTAGCAGTAAATGGTGTTCACCTAAAATCGGTGCCAAAAATCTCCTGAAGACACCCTGAGTTATTCCACGCATGTATCACAGAATAAAATAACGGAAAAGTATTTTCAGAAATGCTATAGTGAGGTTTTAATACTGTAGTGGAAATACAGATATCTTACTATTAGACCAACTTTAAGTGTCGGTCCTAAAGATTCTGTAAGACCACCCAGAAAAGATGTTTGGTAACTCATAGAGCCATATGTTTCACAGCAGCTTTTTGTCAGATTGCCTGGGCTGGCAGCAGTCTAGAAAGTAAGTTCTCCTTCAGTTTAATGGCCTTTATAGACCTAAAGATTTACAAAGTGTCGTTTCTTGAGCTTATCACTGCAGAATTGAATATTTCCTTTATATCATTTAGAGCAAGGAGAAGCAAATTCCATATTTTGAACAAAAGTAGAGGACGTTTTTCTGTTTAAACATTTCTGACCCATTTTCAGATTTAACCATTCATCTTGGCACAACTATGTATTTGGCAGAGAATTTAGGGTTTGGAGTTGTTTCTGAAGCGTCCCCGGGTTCGCTCCCTGGCGCGGTTTGTTCCGTGGCCCGTGGTGCTCCGGGGCACCCGCCTTGCACCCGCTGCGTTACAGGGGTTTGGTTTGGTACTGTACGGAGTTTGACTCAGGGATCTGAAGTTTCCAGCACACGTTAATATCCGGGACTGCAGATAACAGTCATGATACTAGTAATAATCAATACCAAGCTAAAAGCAATGCCCTGGAGAGCTGTGCTTCTGAAAACATTATGTAGCTCACCCCTAAAACTAATCCCCGTGCAATATTACGCTGCTGATTTGCAGTTGAGCGTGTAACACATCCTCACGTTCCTGTAAGGAAATGCTGAGATCTCCCTATGTACAGATATTACCGATATCGATCAGTGCAGCCAGAAGTGGGTGGATATAAAATTATTGAGCTCCGTCTTTATGAGGCTCATAAAGAAACCGAGGGAGTTTTATCACTCCGTCAAATAACTCTCCCTGCGGCGGCTGCGAGAGGCTCCGGCGCCCGGGCCCCGCCGCCCCTGCAGAGCCCCCCGAAAGCCCCCGTCGGGCTGCAGGGCTGGGACGGACCCTCGTGCCCCGCTGCCGGGCGGCTCGCCGGGCATCCCCGCGGAGGCAGACGTCTGGCTGCTGCACCGGCGTCCGTGCGTCTGCCCGCAGCCGGGACCGGAGGCCGGCGAGCATCCTGCCCGCTGCTGGGGCCGCCCCGCGGGAAAACCTCGGCGACGGGTCCGGGGGGGCTCCCCGCCGCAGACCAGGCCTCTCCCCGGCAGGACGTGGAGGGGGAGCCGCAGGGGCTGCAGCGGCGGGGTGCAGGGGTTTAGCTGAGCATTTACATTATGAACAGATTCGCCACTCCTTCGCTTCATCCCGGTCTGAAGTTGGTTGATGGAGAAAAGTCATAACCACAGCATATACTTTTATAGTTCACTTTTTGGGGGAAAGGAAAAAATATCCACGCACCTGTTGCTCCCGCGTTTGTCCAGAGCTGGCGGGTGCGGGGATTAAAGCAACCGCCCGTCTGCTTGGCTTCGCAGCGAGAGCCGGAGGGATCGGTGTTTTACAGCCTGTCATCGCTTCCCACGCTCCCCGCTCCTCGGTGCCGCGGCGAGAAGGAAAACAGCGAGAAGAGAGGAGTCCTCTGTCGCTGGAAGACCCTTCTCACACCATCACTTCAAAAGCAGTTTTCACATCGTCAAGTATATTTCCAGAATGAGCATTTATTAAATCCGCACACAGCTACATTTTATAATGTAACATGCGGTAAATAAGCAAATACTCTTGACAATACCCTGAGACAATACTTGAGATAAATCGAATGCGGAGTCCCAGGCTGCCCTGGCGCTGTATTTAATCCCTGTTTTGCCCCTCTCCACACCAATACCGGACCCTTTCTTAATTTGTTAAAGAGCTAATTTCATGTTATCACTTTTTCGTTTTAGGAGGAAGATTTTCCTTGACCCTTGCTCCATTCGCAGCGCCGGCTGTGCAGGCTTTTACAAACCTCCATCAGACGAAGGGTGTTTCCCGGAGCCCCTGCTCTGCCAGCGCGGTCCCCAGCGACACACACCGCGCCCAGCCGTGGCCTCCCGCGCCGGGAGAACGTGGGCCGAGCATCTTCCATTCACTTTGCGACTGTCCCACCTCAGGCCGACACTACGGGATGCCTTTCACCCAGACTCCATGAGCAACATCTGTACCAGACAGCTGGAGAATTTAAACAGATAATTACCTCAGCATGCATCATGGTGCATTTGCTATTAAGGTATTGATTAATTATATTTAAAGTATACCAAATGACATTGAAAACTTCAACAGCTTTGCTACCAACACAGACCAAAAATAAACTATAACCCCAACCAAATCACCCATATGCCTGTTCTTAGCACGCGTTGTAGAGTGGAGACTGTAAAAATTGCCTTTTTTTTTTTTNAGCCAGGACAGCGTTTCATTGTCTGAATTGCAGCACTGCTAAGGTACGGGGTTTCTTTACAAAATACGCGCTTGCTGAGGCTTTGGTTTCTCCTGTTGCCTGCAGAACACGGAGCTGAGCCAGCTGATGCTGATGGAGAGAAAACCCGCCCCAGCACAGATCAAGTCCCATACTAACGTGACCACGAACGTCTCCAGACCCTCACTCTTGCTCCACTCTTCACCTGGGCACAGCTGAGGACACAAACACAGGTTTGGCGTCGTTGTATTTCCCAGCAATATTCCAAATTTCATTGCCCACCTTGGATTTGAAATTTTTCACTCTGGTCTTGCTATTTCCGCTATCAGCCCTCCCATCCCTATGAGGATTTCATTCTCTGCTTGCTGACGGGTGGCACGTAGCACTGAGCACTGCCTAAAAGCTTTGCAGTCCTTACCCGAGAGCCGCCAGCCTCTCCCTGTCTCCTGCTGCAGGAGGAGAAGGGAAAGCCGCCGCTCGCCCACCCGGGCTTGCTCTTCCAGCCCTGAACTGGGTCCTACGGGAGAGTTACGGCCACCCAGTGAGCAACCTTTCCCCGCTCGCCCCTGAAGAGCCGTTAACAGCAATAAAAGTACCTTCAGATTAATGCCCTGTCACCTCCCGCCGCGGCGGGAACTCCTGCGCCGAGCAGACACCGGTCCTGGCTCCGCATTCCCACCGGCAGCTCTTCAACCAAAGACTGTTTAAGCCACCCCGCTGACCTCAGACGTGACTTACAGCGAAACTACAATAATCTGTGGCTGCGGTCCTGCCGGGTCTGCCAGGGATGAAGAGGGACAGGCAAAGGGACCATTTCAGCAGCTTGAGGAGAAGGGGGAAGGTGAGACGTGGCTTTGACTCACCCCGTGAGAACTGCAGCTGGTAAGGGGCTGGGTACAAAGCACCGCACTTTTCAAAGCATTTCAAAGTACTGCGGGTTTTAAAGTATTACTGTCCCTTTGAACTGTTGTCAAAGAGCAACAGTTCTTTGAAAAAATCCCCTGTTCAGGGAAACCCCTCCAGTGCATTCTTCCAGAAATGGTTTCTGAGACTCAAAACTAGTAGTTTAGATACGGTCACTTAAGGCGTGAGAGTTTAAAATGCTGGCAGGTGTTTTGCTTAACGGCCCACTGAATGCCACCTTAGTCCATCCCCTTCATCAACCCACCGGCAATTCTAGGTACCTCTGTCTTGAACCTTCTCAGGGTGAGCTCGTTGAAATTTTTTCCAAAAAGCCACGATGAGCAGAGACTTTAGCTTCAACCTGGGTGGAAGGTATTGGCAAAACATACTGGGTCGTTCCTCCCCTTTCTCGGTTGAGGAAGACATTGTTTAGCAAGGGCACGCCAGCCCAACACCGCGCCGTCCCGTGCATGCAGCCGCTTGTCGTCGCTGTTGTTGAAGCTCAGCATCGTCACCAGCGATAATAAAGCTCCTCTGCCCCCCCAGATGCGACCCGATGCCACATCTCTCCGATAACGTCTCCAGCACCCGCTCAGCACCCAGAGGAACGGCTCACAACGATACCTGCTAACGTAGCGTAACAGCAGGGGTACAAGTCTGCAAGAAGAATCAGAATACCATCTTTTCTAGTTTGCTTTATTTCTCCGCCCTCCCCTTTACCATTTGACGTTGTTATTAGTACAACAGCAGGAATAACTCATTATAAATGCAGGGCCTTGGGGACTGTTATGAATTTCAAACATCTAAAACAAAGTGAATGAGTCCTTCAGAGCTCGTCTTCAAATCGGCATAATGCCATTAATAATTAAACTGCACTGTGACCTAAATAAATCACAAGATCATACTTCATTTAAATACTACTTGTCACATATCAAGCTTGTCTGATACTCTACAGGGTTTGAGCGCTCAGCCAGCCAGGAGCAGTCTTTCAGGTGTAATTAAATCTATCTGTACATCGTTAAACAAGAAACATCCTCGAGCAACCAGTGCATCACCGTCACTCGGACCGGTCTGGTTCACACCCTCACCGGGCAGCTGGTAAAATCTGGGGTTGTTTGGCCAGGACATGAAAACCAAATGCTTTTCAATAAACCTTTTCCGCTTATTAGGAGATGGTCAGTCCACGGTGTGCTTGGTGCTTTGGTAATAAATATACCACTGTGCTCTCTTTTCCCAGAGCTCGTCTCGGGCCCGGCCGAGCGGCTGAGTGCGCTTCAGGGAGACGCTTTTGAGGGTCTTTTTTCAGCCATCACAGCCAGAACCGCAGTGAAGCGCGTCTTTGCTGAGACAAGCCGGGCATTGCTTCTCTTAGAGCAGAATTAGAAAATGTATATAGCAATGACTCGAAACGCGTGAGCACCAGAGGGGGAGGAGGAGGAGGAGGAGGAGGAGGAGGAGGAGGAGGAGGAGGACAGAGCCGGACCCCGCCGTGGCTGGGTGGCCCCCGGGGCCCCGCCGCGCACGGGGCGGCAGGCAGTGCGAAAGGCAGCGCACGTGGGAGAGCAGAGCCATTGCAGAGCTGGCATCATCGGCTGGAAACAAATCGTTTAGGATTCAAAAACATTTTAGGTCTCTCTCCTCCACAGTGCCCATTACTTGGCCCTGTGCATGCAGGCACTGTCAAACGCAATACGGAGCAGCCACAAAAATAAGGCAAACTCCTGAAATCCACAGAAGAGCCTGTTCTTGTAGCAATTTGCCATCAAGAGAGAAAGTGTGAAATAGCAGAAAATCGTGAGGCAGACTGTTCTCATGGAATTTTCAGCTCAAGAGGTTCAGAGCATGTGGATAACTACGTGAGCTTTTTGGGTCCTGTATGAAAAACAAACCAAAGCCTGGAGAAGCAGCCAGCTGAAGTACTATCGCAAAGCCGTTCCCTATTGAAACGTGTTTGTTTTCAAGTTCCTGACGCTCGCTCCCAGTCGGCGGGGAAGGGGCTGTGCTGAGCCCCGGGCAGAGCCTTGCCTCCGCTGCACAGCCCCTCCGAGCAGCTCTGCCCGTGTGCCATGTCTGTCTCCATCTGGGAGACTTTGAGGAGGAATTCCTCATGTAAAACAGGAGCTTAATTTCAGAGAATTAAAAAGGAACTTTCATCTAAAAAAGGAGAGGGAAGGAATGTGCAGTGTAGTTAATATTGGCTCTGCCCAGGCTGGAGAGGCGAGGCTGGGAGGAGCGGGGAAGGAGAAGCTGTGTCAGAGCTTTCCAAGTGAAGCCACGGGTTCGTGCCTTTGCATCTTGGTGGCAGAAACCTTACAAATCGTTTCCCCTCTAAAAACCAATAACCCTTCATCGTGGTTTAACCTGGCAGGCAGCCAAACACCACGCAGCCACNGATGGCACGAGGAGCAGCCTGGGGGCCTCTCCCAGCGCTGGCCGTGCCCGCAGCGGCTGTGGGTAACGCTGGGCGTGGGACCGCCGCGCTCCCCGGGACCCCGCTTCCCAGCAAAAACCAGAGCCTCTCCTAGGATACTCCGCTGGGGCGGGGGAACTCTGCCAGCAAGGCACCACTGCAAAACTTCCTCCGAAAGATCCCAAATTTTTAAAGGCAAGAGAGAAATAGACACAAAAGTGGACAAAGTTTAAAAAAAAAAATCAGATTTCATACACTCTGGTATGGTTTTGACTGAGCATACCTTAAATGGGGTTAAATCCTCAACTCCTAGAGATTAATTCTCCAAGGCAGAATATTTTTCTCTCCCAGGATGAATAACCCATATGGACTGAATCAGTAACTGAATTTTTTTTAAAATCCTCATTTTTTTCTGGGGTAAAAGCAACGTTTTCTTCCATGTTCTTATAGTCTTTCTATGGGGTTGCTGAAAACTTAATTTAGTAGGAATATAGTCAGGATCTGTCAAGGTATTTAGGCGCTTAACACTTCTATGATTAACTGGATTTAAGCACAGAGAGGTCTAACTCCACAATTGTGTTAAGTGACTTGTTTATCAGCAAAGAAAAAAAAAAATCCTGTCACTCTTGTGCCTTCTCCTACACATGGTCCCAGCACTCTGCGTGCAGAGATTTCAGATATTTGTTGCATTTAGGTAAGCTTCTAAATATGTTATTGCCTTTACCAGAACTGGGGCAATGTTTGAAAATTTAACCAGAAGTATTTGTTTGCATAAAAAGCTGCTCTAACTTTAATGAAGCTCTGCGCTTTGTGTATCTACTTTAGTCAGTGAGTTTCCTTTTGGATATTTGAAGAAGCAAATCCCTGTGGCATATTTTTAGGAATATGTTTTAGAGCATATGCTAAAACAGGAAAGCCTTTGCAATGAAACTTCATTGTAAGACCAATAACGCAACCATTAATTGGAAGCCTGGAACAACCCAGCCCATGCCACAAAATAATTCCACAAATGGTTTAATCAAAGACACGGTCAGAGGAAACCCCCGCGTGTTCACATGCAGAAGATATCCCTCTCATTTGATGCAATCTGCAGTGCACCAAGGGCTACCTCAGCCCTCCTCCTCCCCCCAGTACAGACTAACAGTAGAGCTGAAAAGGGCAGTAAATTCTCCTTAAAACCAGGACTGTATCTTCCTTATCTCAGCGGGAATGTGACACAGTCACAAGCGATCCTGGTGTTTCTGGAGTACGCAGACTGACTCACCTAAAATGTTCATTTTCCTTTAGGTATGACTTGTTTTTAGCAGAATACTCAACTGAAGTGGTGATGAACAACTTCTTAAGTTCAGAACAAAGTATTTTAGAATCTTTGGCACAGATATAATATATTTTACTAGTTTTGAGATAATAGTCTGTAATTAATGCACATGAGCTTAAAAACTGTAAGCAAAAAATCAACAATTAGAAGAATTAAAAGCTAAAGTTACAATGTAGCATCAGCAAAATCTGCTAACAGGAAGCACACCTTCCTTGGTAATTTCCAGGCTATAAAAATGATCTAAATAAATGTGGCTCAAAAGACCAGCTTTAAGGCCTCCTGTCCTCCCACCCCCCGATGGTTCTATGATCACTCACGTATTGTAGTTCTCCTGTCCAGGTGCAGCATCTGCATCTTCCGTATCGTGATAGGTGGTGTTAGATATATCTAATTTGCATCATTTAGAGAAAGCGAGGGGGTGCCTAAGCAGTCTCACGTCTCTGATGGATGTAGCTATTGCTTCTTCGGTGATGAGACATGTAATCCCCTAAACTGATTGTTCTTCCGAAATACCCTAAAAATGCAGTGCTCAAGTCCAGCCCTCCAGGAAGAAGTGGTTATTAGAAAGGTGCAAGGCTACAGGGCGCGATGCCGGTTGATGCACACCCATCTTGCACCCAGCCAGCCGCTCGGGACGCAGACCCGAGCCTTCTTCCAAGCAAGAAACCTGTCGGCGGGGGGCGGCGAGCGGGGCCAGCAGCACAGCCCGGCGCTCGGGGAGCCGCGGGGCTCCAGGAGCTCAACCTGCCCCTCCCCAGCTCAAATGAAAACAGTAATTGATGAGGCATTCTGCAGCCGAAGGATTTTTTTTTCTTTTCTTCTTTCTTGTGCTTCTTTGAGCATCCAACAGACTGAAACGCACGAATTATTACCTTCGAAGTGGGAAGGGGAAAAAAAAAAGAAACCCAAATCCTTGAGCACTTCTTGAGCAAGCCTTTTCAGATAAGAAACAACGTCCAGAAAAAGTCAGACACAAGCCGGCAGCGTGCCCAGGTGGCCAAGAAGGCCAACGGCATCCTGGCCTGGATCAGCACTGGTGTGGCCAGCAGGAGCAGGGAGGGGATCGTGCCCCTGTACTGGGCACTGGGGAGGCCGCACCTCGAATCCTGGGTTCAGTTTTGGGCCCCTCACGACAAGAAGGACATGGAGGGGCTGGAGCGTGTCCAGAGAAGGGCAACGGAGCTGGGGAAGGGCCTGGAGCACAAGTCTGATGGGGAGCGGCTGAGGGAACTGGGGGTGTTCAGCCTGGAGAAGAGGAGGCTGAGGGGAGACCTCATCGCGCTCTGCAACTGCCTGAAGGGAGGTTGGAGCGAGGGGGGGTCGGTCTCTTCTGCCAAGGAACAGCGATAGGACGAGAGGAAACGGCCTCAAGTTGTGCCAGGGGAGGTTTAGGTTGGACATGAGGAGAAATTTCTTTCCTGCAAGAGTGGTCAGGCCTTGGCACAGGCTGCCCAGGGCAGTGGTGGAGTCCCCATCCCTGGAGGGATTTAAAAGACGTGTAGATGAGGCGCTTGGGGACATGGTTTAGTGGGCATGGGGGGGTTGGGTTGACGGTTGGACTCGATGACCTTAGAGGTCTTTTCCAACCTCAGTGATTCTGTGATTCTATGATTCTATGAAAGCCTGGGATCCAACGACTTAAAATCCATGGCTTCTTAGAATGATTTTAAAGCTTTTCATCAATAATAACCAAGGGAGGAGTTAGCGCATGACCCCTGGTAAAGCATCGCAGCTGCCGCGGAGGCGAACCCCGCTGAGGAGGGGACGCTGGTGCGGAGCCCCGGCCGAGCGCAGACCAGCGCGGCGGTTCCCGGCCCCCCGCACGCCTCGCGCAGCGTGATGAGCAGTGAAGGCGGCGCTGATGGGGTGGAAAGTCTCTAACGGAGGAAACAAGCCCAAAGTCAAGACAGGAGGGTGGGACTGAAAAAGCAAAGAACCGGTAGAATAAGAGCAGGACTTCTGCTGTACGGTGCCGTGTCCTGAGCCTGGCTCACGCAGCTGACGCCGTTAAGGTACTTGCAACGAAAAGCCTCCATACATCCCCCACCTGCGTCATGTTTGCTATTAATAGCATCTGAGGCTACACTTTGACTTTCAAACATTTCAGACACAAATGATAGAAAATCTCCAATTAAAAAGGATAATCTCCCGTCAGAAAGGGAAGAGTAAGCACAGTGAATAATTTAAAACCTTTAGGGATATAAAGATTTATTATATTTCCCAACAAGCCAGAAGCTTTGATTAATGGTTAAAAATGGAAAATAGGGATGGCATTAAGTTGTAAAAGATCTCCCCCAAATAATCATTTTTCATACTGTTAATACAGTTTGAAATGTTTTCATTGTATGAAACTACCTGCCTGTCTTATTTTTCCTATTAAGATAGATTGATTATAATTCATTTTTAAAAACCTAATTTGGAATTAATTTCCAAATTCAGGACAAAAATTGCAAAAACAGCGGGGTTTTGTAATATTAAATACTGCATTTTAAAATCTTAAAAATTAGAAATGGAAGTTTTCTAGTCATAAAAATCTCTTCATGTAGGTTTGGCCTTACAAAATTGCCCACCACAGCACTGAATTCCCCACTGAGCAAAAGCACATCAGCACGGAGGGCACCATGTGGATGCTCACAGAGTTGCTACCCACAGCACAAGGAATATATTCGTATATAGCGACTCAACTTCTATAGCTACTTAACTATATTTTATATATATATATATAAACTAATATATTTGTATATAGCAACTCAGCATACATAGCTACTTAACTTATAAAGAAAAGCAAAATTGGCAAAATCAAAATCACAGCTTTTATTTTAATCTATTATGTGGCCACAGGCATCTATAGGAATCGTCACTCCCCTTGTTAGGGTTTTCATACTGTCGTCTATCCCTTTGCGGTCAACTGCGTATTTTTCAAAACAAAGATATGCCTTAGGACTTCTGCGTGTTTTCTTTGTAGCAGCGCTCTGTTTATATCTAATATTGTTATTCAGCAACAGGTTCTTGTCAAAGCCTTTTGCCAAATGCAAATACTTTGTAAAATGCAGTTAGCTTTCCAGTGCTACATACGCGTTAGGACTGTTGGATCTTGTACGAACAGCGCTGCTTGGCAGTGTAGAGCAGTGTAGAGCGGTGTAGAGCAGTATAGAGCAGTATAGTATAGGGCAGCATAGGGCAGTATAGAGCAGTATAGGGCAGTACAGGGCAGCACAGGGCAGCACAGCTCACAGCACACAAGCAGCATGGCACTGCAGTTTCAGCTCAGCATGAAGACGACCCCACACGCGTTAGGACACGTGTGCTGCACCCCTGGGGTAGGGGTTCGTGTCTAAGCTGTCACAGCTCATCAGCTCGGCGGTACTTGCATCATGTTCTCGCAGAAAGTCCTGCCCGAGTGGGTCGGGAGACACGTCAGCTCAGTGGTACTGAACAAAAAATAAGCTTTTCTCACCTCAGACGTGTTTCTCACTTCTAACGCATCCTTAAAGGTGCTATGACAGAAAATACAAAAATTCTTTCTGTTTAAAGGTAATTTTACATTTGTTGCTATTTGTGTGACTTGATTAGGAACTAGATCTGAGGGTTCTTGGGGGAAAAAAAAACCAAACAAAAAACCTCTTGACAAGTAACCTCGGGTTTTGTTAGAAAGTTAGAAAACAGCCAAACTGCACAGTCCCAGCGAGTCCTGCCTAGAGCCAGCGGGAAAATTACGTGTGGCAAAGGAGGTGAGGGCAGCAAGAGACCAAGAGACATTTGTGAGAAAGGGTGCTCGAGAGAGCGGTGGGAGGAAGCATCCCTCCTCCTCCTCCTCCTCCCCCCGCTCCGTGCGTGCCAGCAGCCGGCATCGTGCCCCGCTCCGCCCGCGGTGCCTCGGCAGGCAAACAGAAGAAGGATAAATGGGAAGAGGGTGTCTTCATTTAGATGCTTTAACCTCTCAACTTCTTCAGCCCGTAATGAAGGGATGGTGAAAGGAGCGCTGGATGGTGTCCCTCGGCCAGCAGCCCGTGTCCCCCGTGGTGGCTCTCCTGGGCTCCCACCTCTTCCCAGCTGCTGTCAGGAGCGGTTTTCCCTCCAGTGACATTCACCCATTAATGGCACACAGCGCGGTTCTCGCTCGGAAACGCGTTGCTCCCCATGTAGGGCCCTTTTTAAGGTGTCCGTGTCTTCTCCCTCCTCTCCTGGAGAGGGTGACCCGCGGCACGCCGGGCCGGTCCCCGGCTCTCTGCTCACCGCCGGAGCTGCCAAATCCTCCCCAGCCAAGACGTGCCCCTCAGCCCGGGGAAACGTCCCACTGACCTGCTGCACGGCGATTATACGGGGGCAGCCCCGGGTGATTTAGTGCGACTTCCAACATAGTTTGTTGCACTGACTTGTTTTGCTTCCATGCGTGTAATGGTCTTCTTAAAAAAATTCCTTTAATTAGCAACACAGAGGAAAGCCTTCCACCTCGCCACGGGCAGAAGGAACAGGCGTTTAAAGAAATATTGTCCCTGGCACAAGGGTTACAGAGTGAGTGTTCACTAGAGAGAAGTCCTGCTTTATTGGGGTGCAAAGTCCACACTTAGGTGCCATGTAATTAAGACAGCCAAAGTACAAAAGGCATACCTGAGAGAGAGGATGGATGTAGCTCTTCCAGTGTTGGGAGTGATGCTACAAGCATAGGACTTCCATTTTTACAATATTTTCCACACATAGTTTTCATTAGTGTTGGCTAGATGCCAGTTCCCAAGGATTTACAGTTTTGCAATAATTGGGTATGTGATTCTGGAAGCGATAGGACTTAAAATTCATAGGGCTTGCCTAAACACATACATACGTACATAGATTGTGCTATCTACTTGGGTTCAATCAAATGAGATGATACTGCTATTCACTAAGAAAATTGTGTGTGTTATCTTACTGTAGCATATAGTTTTGTTGCAATGCCATATTTAAACAACAGTGGTAAAGAAATGGAGAAAACTCAATAGAGCTGAACTTGCAGACCAGCAGATAAAATGGGTGCCTTTGTTAGAGCCCCAGAAGGCACCACCCGTTCTCCTAGCCCGGTTCCCTTCTCATTGCTGGTGTCCTCCATGCTCACTTGTTGCATTTTTAAGCTGCTGAGGAGGCCCACGCCATGCAGACACCGGGTCGACGTTTGCCCGGCGCCTCGCAGCCCGGGAGCTGAAAGCTGCGGCAGGGAACACGATGGCAGGACGAATGGTCCAACGTGCTGACGGTGCTGCAGGTCTGCTGCCAGCCTCTGCGCATCGCCCTGTCCTGCGCGCTGCTCCGGGGAAGCGGGGAAGCTCTATCGGTCTCTAGAGTCCTATTGCTGGGCCAGGCAGGGCGAGTCACACAGGCATGAATAAGCATCCCTACTCTGTGACGGTTAGCTGAAGCTCCAAATCGTTTGAGATTCGTCTAGCATTAGTCATCTCTTATTCATAAAAACAAAAAAAATGTATTGCATCATCACCAGCACGTCTCTGCCCTCTCCCCTGGGTTCCTGTGAAGCCAGTGCAGGGTACCGCTGCTCTTCCCATCCACACCACAGTTCAACCAGCCAGTAACCATGGTATATCCCACAGCCCCTCCAGTTTTGGTTGTATTTCACATGCCCCACCTATTGATTTGCCTCCATTGCTGGTTTAACCCCAGCTGGCAACCAAGCCCCACCCAGCCGCTCGCTCACTGCCCCCCAGTGGGATGGGGGAGAGAATCAGAGGAGTAAAAGTGAGAGAACTCGTGGGTTGAGATAAAGACAGTTTAACAGGGAAAGCAAAAGCCGCGCACAAGCAAAGCAAACCAAGGAATCCATTCACCGCTTCCCATGGGCAGGCGGGTGTTCAGCCATCCCCAGGACAGCAGGGCTCCATCACGCGTAACGGGGACTTGGGAAGACAAACGCCATCACTCCGAACGTGTCCCCCCCCCTTCCTTCTCCTTCCCCCAGCTCTATATGCTGAGCATGACGTCATATGGTATGGAATATCCCTTTGGTCAGCTGGGGTCAGCTGTCCCAGCCATGTCCTCTCCAACTCCTTGTGCCCCCCCAGCCTGCTCGCTGCTGGGGTGGGGTGAGGAGCAGAAGAGGCCTTGACTGTGTGTCAGCACTGCTCAGCGGTGACGAAAACATCCCTGGGTTATCAATGCTGTTTCCAGCACAAACCCAATGCACAGCCCCACACTAGCTGTAATGAAGAAAATTAACTCTACCCCAGCCAAAACCAGCACAATTGCAAAACTGCTATTAGAAAGTCTCAGGCGGTTGGAACATCCCTCCTCCCTCTGTCCCCGCAGATCTCACTCCACCGTAGCAGAGGAAAAACCTGCGGCTCAAGCAGCTATAACCCCCCTAGAACAAAGCCAGTGACAACCCACCGCTCAGCCCCCGGGAGAGCTCGGCTGCTCTGGCAGGCAGCTGAGACGCAGAAGCAGGACGTGCCCGCAGCACCCATCGCGCCGGGCAGCCCCAGAGGGACCCCAGACCGCACCTCTCTGCCCAGACACCGCCGTGCAGCTCGGTCCAAATCCGAGCCTGAGGTGCAAATCTGTCTTCCTTAAAGCTAATGGCAAAAAGGCTGCAGGTTTCACCCCTCGTTACACCAAAGGTCCGATCAGAATTAAGCCACGCAGAGCATAACTGACCACTTACTGGAAAACGTTCTTGCGAAGTCCTACTTTATTCAGCTGGTAACTTCTTGTTCTTCTAAATGCGTAGCAGTGTTTAATGCTCGTGCTGTGTTTTCCTTCCCTCTCGTTCCCCATGAACGGGGTGACAAGTGACATGGAGCCGCCCCGAGCTGGGAGACTTGCTTGTTTTCTGCTTTTCAAGAGCTTTGTTTTCATGAATCCACCCTTGCAGAAAGATTCCGGTTTCGACATTCAGAACCCATTCGTAAGAGCTGCAAAGTATTATTTGTGATTAATCTTCGTATACTCTAGTAGATGACTTTTGCTTCATCACGCCTCTCCCTTCCATGTCCCCTATTATCTCCCGTGTCACCGCGGCGGTTCCTGGTGCTGTACAAATCATGGCGTTACGTCCTTGAGCAAAGATCCAGAGGTCACACGGAAAATAGCTTCACGCTCTGCTATAAGCTCGTTTTGCCAGGCGCTGCGGCGGGCTGGGTGGTGCGCGGCGGGTGGGTGGGTGCCCCTCTGCTGGGAAAGGGGTGCCAGCGACGGGGGCCACGCTTGCCATCAACGGGCACTCTCGGCTGTTAATCCCCACGCTACAAAAGAGATTCCTTTTTCAAATTGTCATATTCCTTTGCTAAGGGCAGAGTCTTACCTGGTGTTGAATAAGTCTCTGCCGGAGCCTGGTGCCGAGCTGGGCTGTCCCTCCGCTCATCTGGCAAAAGTCCCCGGCTCAGAGCCACGGGGGACCACAGCCTGCCCAAAACTAGAGCAACGCGTTGTTGTTTAGTAACGAACCATCTAACACCACAGTCCTGCCCGAGGAAGGTTATAAACTTCCTCACAATCTGAATATTATGGGTACAACTAATTTTTCACTGCCTGAGGGGCTTAAAATCCAAAATTCATATTCACATGTTCAAAATCTTTACGGGTAAGAAAGCTTTTATAATTTTTGTTTGTTTGTTTTTCCTTGGGAATTGCCTTTCTCTGTACAGCAAATAAGAATATTGAGGGTGCGTTTTTCACAGTAAGGCGTGCTCAGGCCCCGTGCGTTCCAGCGGCAGAGCCTTTCCCGGTGAGGCCGTCAGGAGTGGGAGAGGAGTGAGTCAGACTCCTCGTGTCCTGGCACTGGCACACGCGGCCATTGGGGAATCTGCCTGCCCTGCCGTTTCTGAAGGTTTGGGGGACTGAGGCCAATGGAGGAGGTTCAACAAGGCCAAGTGCCGGGTCCTGCCCTTGGGCCACAACAACCCCAGGCACCGCTCCAGGCTTGGGGCAGAGCGGCTGGAAAGTGCCCAGAGGAGAAGGACCTGGGGGGGCTGGTCGACAGCGGCTGAACACGAGCCGGCAGCGTGCCCAGGTGGCCAAGAAGGCCAACGGCATCCTGGCCTGTATCAGCACTGGTGTGGCCAGCAGGAGCAGGGAGGGGATCGTGCCCCTGTACTGGGCACTGGGGAGGCCGCACCTCGAATCCTGGGTTCAGTTTTGGGCCCCTCACGACAAGAAGGACATTGAGGGGCTGGAGCGTGTCCAGAGAAGGGCAACGGAGCTGGGGAAGGGCCTGGAGCACAAGTCTGATGAGGAGCGGCTGAGGGAACTGGGGGTGTTCAGCCTGGAGAAGAGGAGGCTGAGGGGAGACCTCATCGCGCTCTGCAACTGCCTGAAGGGAGGTTGGAGCGAGGGGGGGTCGGTCTCTTCTCCCAAGTAACAGCGATAGGACGAGAGGAAACGGCCTCAAGTTGTGCCAAGGGAGGTTTAGGTTGGACATGAGGAAAAAATTCTTTCCTGACAGAGTGGTCAGGCCTTGGCACAGGCTGCCCAGGGCAGTGGTGGAGTCCCCATCCCTGGAGGGATTTAAAAGACGTGGAGATGAGGCGCTTGGGGACATGGTTTAGTGGGCATGGGGGGGTTGGGTTGACGGTTGGACTCGATGATCTTAGAGGTCTTTTCCAACCCTCGTGATTCTGTGATTCTATGACTTAAGCGGATACTCAAAACCTTGTTTGCGTGCACAAGGCATCTTAAAGAAAGGCAGCACATCTCTCAGCCTCTCTACACGTGCTCATTCCTCTACCTGCGATGTCCAGCAGCTGCTGAATAAACGGGGAGCAAATCCGCGGATGGCCTCGCGCGGCAGCGTCAGAGCGTGAAGCTGGTGCTACGTCGGGGGGATGCATGGAGGACCACACGTCAGTTTGCTATCAGAGAACATTGCTCAGAAAAGCTGCTAACACAGCCTGTTTTCTGCTCGAGTGAGCAAAATATCCTCGTCGGAGAAGTTTGTTAGCTTGAAAATAGCAAATTTTTATGCATGATATAATTCACTTGAAGCTTCACCGAGCTGAAATTGCCTAACCTTTTGATCTTTTGCAAATAAATGAACAGCCCCAAGGAAGTTTGAAAGTGCTGCACCCTCAGTGCAGAAGGACAGGGCTCCTGAAGGATCTGAGGAATTAAAGATTTTTTTTTTTTTCCCATTTCAAGGGACTAAGACTTGGGAAATATAGGCAGTATCGTATATTTTAAATACTGATCAAAAAACCACCCCAAAAAACATTTGTACAAAGGTTCAAAGAGGTGTTATCTTTGCAACTATTGCCTACCACGGCACTGCCATCAGGGCTTGCTCAGCTAGCTCCCAGGGCTTGCATCATTGTCACCCAGAATGCTGTTTCTGCAAAATGTTGAGGATGTATTTAAAGCCCCAAAGAGGGAGCCAAGTCTTGATGGATAGGCTTTGAAAAGTCATTAAGGTAAGGTATAGAAAGATGGAGCTATTCTGAACCAAAAAGTGCATGAATGGCGTGGTCAATAAACGAACTGTCAGCGAAGTGATAGAGAGCCTGGTGGGTTTTTAGATGGAGTAACTACAGCAGCGCATGCCGAACGATTGTCTGAATTGGCCGTAATTGGTGGGATATGTCCCAAATGGCAAATCTCCTCCATTCTGCAAGGCAGGCAATTCGTACGAACTTTGTTCAGCTATTAATCAAGATGTGAGGGGGGGATTTGTTTTTTAGCCTTCACATCCCCTTTCATAAGCCATCTAACAAAACGTAATTCTGCTTTCAGAGTGATGATATGAGAGGATCTCTCTTCTTCCCAGGGCATTTCTTTGAAGACGTAGTTGTTGTGCAAGTGCTCCGGCCTCTCCTCCAGACCTACCAGGGTGGAGGAGAGTTTTGTAGACTTCTTGAGATTAAACTTGTGGTGCCTCTTCATCAAGTTTCTCATTTATCTCTAAAAGGTGCTAAAATTTGAATAGTGCAAAGATTCTTCCCAAATCAAAATATGGGATATGATTTTCAGTCATTAGCAGGGGTCAAGCTGTTTGAAACCCGGTGGTTTCCACCTGCTGCTATGAATATCAGAAAATTACGGAATTCTGAAAGGATATGAATAACCTAATTATTTGAAAAGTAAGTTGGAGAAAGATAGCTATGCATAAAACCGCGACTGGGGGAAACCAGACCTCCAGCACCCAGTAAGCCAGGCAAGAAGATAACGAAGCAGGACCTGCACAGCCTTTTGCCTTTGGTTGCTGAAGGTGAAAGCAGACGGGTTTTGCCCCAACAACACAACTCGCCAAACCCCCAGTGCTGCAGTTACTGGGCTTGGGTAGAGAAATGACCTTGCAAAGGAGATGACTTCCCTCCCGAGGAACGTACTCGTCTATTCAAACCAGGGATGGCTCTTACCTCGGGGACGGGGGGTCCATGCCCACCAGAACCTTACAGCTCTCAGAAGAACCACGTGGGTCTCCTCCCCTCGCACCCGCCGGAGGGGTGCACCCCGCTGAGCTCCGGTGGGATCCCGCGTTGGAGCTCCTGCTGGTGCAGACGCATTGTGAGATCCTTCGTGATTCAGGCATCGTTGTGATATTCCTCCGTATTCCCCAGGCTCGGCGTGCTGGCAGGCAGGCGGTTGTCAACACGCTTGCTAATGAAACGCTGAAACCCACACTAGGACGGTCAGCTCTCAAAGTCAGGTTATATTGCCCTCATCTCCCAGTTAGACACCGCGTGAAACTAAACAGAACAGCAAAATCATGGGTTTCAAATGTTAAAAAGCCCCTGGGTTTAATTTCTCCCCTTCATGAATGTCCTTGCCAGCGCTGCCCCGCGCTTGCCTGCTCTGGCGAGGTGGGGGGCTGCAGCCAGAGCTGTGCCAGACCCCCCTTCAAGTAACGTTAAGCACGAGCCACCGCCACTGAGGCACGAGCCACCGCCACCGAGGCACGAGCCACCGCCACCGCTTGCTTCTGCGCCGAGCCCTTCGCAGAAGCCGCTCTGCTCTCGGCTGGAGGTGCCGGCGCAGCGTGGCACAGCGGGAGGGAGACCAGCCCGTGGTGCTCCCCCATCCCCACCTCTCCCACACTCCCCGGGTCAGGATACGCTCGGCACTTACCTGCAGCCGCCTCCGCCCTGCTCCCCCCCCACCCCCCGGTGCTGCCCGGCACATCGGGGGCCACTCTGAAGGACGCCAGGAAGGAGAAATATTTAAGCTGCTTGGCTTTGGCAGGATATTTTTCTTGTTTTATCTCCCAGCGAGACCCAGAGCTGGGGAGGTAGAAAATTGAGAACTCCCACTGGAGCTGCGGCAGGCAATGCTCTTCCCAGGAGAGGATTTAGCCTTTGCATGTCCAGTGTGGATTAGTATTTCCAGGGCAGAATAATTATTTGATTTTTCAGCTGTATTTAATATATAAATAAAACATAATATATAAAGAGAGTAAGCACACTCAATGAAATATCTCTCAGGACTGAAGCACCGTGCTGCGGTCACCAGCTGCAGCCCTGCTGGGAACGGGGGGAGTTCCTGGCTCAGTAATGAATTTGAGACAAAAGATGAACAAAACGTGAAAGAATACAAGTCCTTTTTAAATAAACACTCCATTTCAGTCGGAACGCAGCTTTTTGTTCTCCCAAGTTCGCGTGCTGCTGTAAATCACACGCGCCCCTTCCTTTCAGTGCCCGATGTTAATTATCAGCAAAAGAAACGGGAATACTTGTGTCAGGCAATGCACGAGATCACCGTCTTCTAATACTGTTATTCATAGCAACATGTAAATGTTCTTTTCAGACACGTGAAGGCATTTTATGCCTTTTTTACGCACTCCCAGGAGAGCAGAGGGGGCTGGGGCTTGGCTGGAAACTGCCCCGCGTGTCCCACCGACCGCGGCTCTGCTCCGGGTCCCGCGCTGCCGCATCCCTCGCCTGCATTTCTCTACGCTTTATTAGTACGATAGAAACAAATTTCTCTTGCTACACAGAGCAGCTCGTGTAAAACCCATATGTAAGAGTTATGGCTGTACAACGTAAAAGTAAGCAAAAGTTTTTCTAGAAATTATCTGTTCTTATACAAATACATACTTTCTTTCCCTCTTGAAGCTTTTTTTCCATCCTCTCTTTTCTTTCCCCCAGACATAAAAGGCTTAAACAAACAGTCAATCCAAGCAGCGGGATGGCAGGACTCAAAACTCAAATAAATCTTTTTTTTTTTTTCACTGAAATGTTTATGGCTATATCAGCAAATCACTTGACAACTTTTAAGAGCGCGGTATTTCGTATTCTCAAGCGGTTCTTATTCTCTTACAGAACAGCCAGGGTCTCCTGAACACGCATCTGAACAGGGGGGTTCTGTAACGGAGAAGGGGAGTAAGAAACAGGAACTGGACTTAGATGTAGTTTAATGCCCCCTCAAGTAATGAGAGATCGGCACCACCCGGGTTTCTTTGGGAAAACACCACGGAATCGTGCCTGCTGCCAGCTTTGCCGCTGCAGCTACTGCGCAAGAACCTGCTTGTTCTTGTGAATATATGTGTGCCCACTGTCTTCAACGAAAATTTAGCACTGTTAAACGATGGCTTTGTCACTTATTTAAGCACACTTCTGCGTTTAAAAACACAGCGTACCTACAGCACCCAGCGATCGTACTTCTACAGTCAGCAACCCAGGCTAATTTGAGAAATCACAAAGAACCGCCTTGGGATACCCACGAAACGTAAGGAACTTTGAAGTGGGACTGGGAAGCTGCGAGATGTTTCTATTTTTATCCTTTAAACTGTTCTCGCCCCTTTCTGGCATTCACAAATGGCAGAGAAAGGCAGAAAAGCAGCTGGCCCAGGTAGCTGCAGTGGAGCGATGGAAATTATGCATGCCTGCTCCTGAAAACCTATTTCAAGTTTCTTATCTGACATCTAATCCTTGTAGGTTCCTTTTTTCTTCTCATACATTTGAATTTATTCCAGATATAAAAGGAAATGGAAATGAAATTGAAAAAATTATGGTTTTGTCTAGTCAGAACTAGGAAGCACTTGAAGTGCAATTCGGGTTGTTTCTGCAAGATCTAGTTTTGTATTTTGAAATGGTAATAGCTGGGAAAGCTGGCGATTAACCTGAGCCCAAACTCTAGCCATTGGCATCATCCAGTACTCCTTTTAAATTGAAACTGGCAGGCAGAGTGAAACTTAAAAAATAGAAAAGGAATTAATGCCTTTCACAACCGCCCAGGAAGCAGCTCCCGCCCGCGCAGCGAGGAACCTCACGGCTTCCCTCCCAGCAGGTGCCAGGGCTGCCGGAGCGGCCACGCCACGACTCGCCCCCAGGGGCAGCCAGAGTCCCCGGAGAGAAAACGTCAGGTCCAAACACATATTTTGATTTTTATCAAAATAACTGATAAAGTCTCTGTTAATGTCGGTTATGGAGTCTGGCCCTTTTTCTGATTAAAGTCATCAATTAAAAAAAGAAAAAGAACATTTCTAAAATGAAGACAGATACACCCGGTCCGCACGTGTTTTCAGGCATGAAGGAATGAGAAGAAATTCATGCCCAGTTCTTAGGTACCTGAAACAAACCAAAACCCGTTACGCCCTGGAAAAAATCTGACGGTTAATTCATGCCTTCAGAACAACGAGCGCTGACGGCTTGTGGTGCGCGGGACCTGGCTATCGCCTGCCCGCGTCCAGCCACAGACCTGCTGCGGTCGGGCCGACCCGGGCGCGCCGGGCTACGCTGCGTCGACCACAGGGCACGCGTTAGCCGAGTGGTTCGTTGCCTCTTGTCCCTCATGATCACACGTGCTCGAGGGTGAGACCTGGACCACATCAGCCCATGCTCGAAGCTGAGAAATAGATGTAGGCTGCTGCCACCCAAGATTTTGGGGCTTCATACATAAAGTTTACACTAATCATAAAAAACGGGGTACTAACCGAGGCTTTGCGGATCAAAGCTACCCCAGGACAAATGAAATGGCCCCAGTCAGCCACGGCACAGCACGGTGCACGGCGGCTCCTCCAGAGCAGCGGTATGGAAGGCACGGGTCCAACACCATTTCAGGAGAACATTGCGCAATCCCCCCCGGGCCAGTCCAGCCCAAAGTGGGAGTGGTTCAAAGAAAATCCGAGTCATCTAGATACACAGAGCTGTTTTACCACAACATAGCCTCTTAAAAAGGAAAAGCTATTTTGTAAATGCTGCTCTCTTACTTTTGGCTCTGGCACGTCAAACCTGTAGAAGAAATTTCCTCCATCTACGTGGATGGACCCAGAGGAAGGAGAGATGGAGAGGAACTGGTCTGAAACCATAAGAGAAGAAATCATAGGGAAAGCAAATACAAAGATGAATTTTCCCTCCTTCTCACGATCGTTCTCCTTTTCCCTCACCCTGCCTTATGAATATGTACACAGAGCTTTTAAAAATTAGCCAAGACACTTTGGTGCTTATTACTGGATTCTCCTTACAGTCATTTAAATTATAAACAGGGCTATTGCTGCTAAACCTGAAGTGCTAAAATTATCACAAGTAATGCATGCCCAGCTCTGAAATTCTGAAGTTAATTTAAAACATTGCTTTTAGAAATAGGATGCCTTGTCCTAATACATCTGTGTTGACCATATTGTGAAGAGAGTTATCAATATTTTTTATACATTTTACATGCAAGTAAACTAAAATTATCATTATATCGATTCAGTAGCAACTGATCTACTAAGGACTAGTCTAAATGACCAATAAATTGAGAAGTCTACAAAACAGAATGGGAGAAACACAAAACCTGAAAATTTGGATGCTATCTGCATCTCCTATTATCCTATTTTAGCTTGCTCAACTTCTTTTTAAACAGGAGGAATCAGCAGCATGTTTATTTTCCAGCTCACCAAAGCATTAAGCAACATATTGCCAGCCCGGCTCTGGCGACCGGCCACGGAGAGGTAGCATCGCATCCTCCGGCAGGGCTTTGGCCTTGGCTCGGCGTCAAAGCTCGCTCTTCCATTCCAGCAAGTGCTCTGCTGGGCTTCGCCCTATCCGCTGCTAATGTTTCTCTCTAGCAGCTCCAGGACGGTTTTGCCCTCAAGTACCTGGACAACGAAGCAGTTCAGTTCTGATCTATAAATATTTAATATTTTATTTCAGAGCTGGGCTTTCTCCAAAGCAGCATCTGCTGTCTTTGGGGGTTTACAGCTTGTGCATATGCGGGGATGTCAACCTTCACATTTCTGCAGAACTGGAGGTAAAGAAAAAAAAACAAATGTTCATGGATTTTTACGTGTATGTGAGACTAGCATTTCTCTGAGCTTTAAACCCTGCACGGTTTGAAGAATGCCAGAGCTGAGAATTACCCAGCAAAGTCTCTCTTCTGGGCTGCTCTTCATACATGCAGTTCAGTACTTTAATTGTGCTTCCACAGTGTACAGACCTATTGCTACGGCCTCTTTTTTCTCCCGCTACGCAGAAATAGGTGTTAGTCTTTGACTTGGCACCGGGTCCCGCACCTCGGGTCCAGCGGGATCCGAGCAAGCTTTCCAGGGGATGGCAACGGCCTTTGCTCCCCGGGAGGGGAGGGCAAGCGGGGGGGAGGAGAGAGCCAAGCTCATTTCAACAGCCAGTGATGCGGAGGGGTGACATTTCCCAGGGCTAATACGCTGCTGGAACAAAAGACATGGCTTAGCAGAATTAATCATCCACATGAAGCCCGTTGCTAGCTAACGGGGCAGCAGCTAGTCTAGAGAGTAAAAGATAAGGTGCTCCTACCTGAGGCAGCATCCAGGACAATTTCACTCTAGATGTTCAGCTTCCAATGACAGCCACAGAAATGCCATACGAGAGATCTCCTGTTAGATCAAACAGTTCAGTTTTGTCTTAAAAAAAAAAGACATGATTCAGTTTAACATGTTATTGTCAAATAACCCCTGGTTCACATATACCTGTTAGTGCCTGAGCCGCTGCAAGGCATTTTGTCCAAAGTACAAAGCAGAGACTAAGTGAGAATATGATACTTAAGACATTATCTTAAAAAGTCATTTTCTAATTCTTCGGTAGAACTCACCTCAGCTTGTGTTCTCTGTGTGCCAGGCAAGAAGTTTTATAACCTGTATAAAAGATGTCAGAAGACCAAGGTAAGAGCATTGGGCAATGCTGGAAAGCTGACATGTCCAACCTAGAGAAATTCATTTTGAGTTGGATTAATTTACACAATACAATATTTCTAAAGACTAAATTAAAACTTACCTTTAACCAACAAATCCAACCATGCTAATACTCTTTAAAATGTCCCTGGCTGCATAGCAGCTGAGGTACCAGGGAAAACAGATACAATTGCTGCAACCTGCAAAAAGTTGATTTTTTCACACTGCTGCATCTTCCATTTTTCAGCCTTATTTCTATGCTTAATTAAGCAACCTTGAGAGTTATCCAGAAATAGAAAAAGGGGCGTTGAATTTAGAGACACTAAGGAATGTTTTATCGTGTCCTGCTTTTTGCCTCACAACCATATTCAGATGAGGAAAAAGTAAATAATAGAATATTTTTTGAATTCTACACATACCATGCTGTTAACTGCAATTACATTCCTTCAAACCGCATTCATTTTCTGCTTTTAAATCTTCTGCGGCAATGATTTTGTTGAATAGTTTGATTTTACTATATTATGCCAATACTACACTGGTAGAAATTTCAATCTTCTCACACAGAAAGAAATGCAAAAATACATTAACAACAAGCATAAGGAAATTTAAACTCTCGATGCCTCTACTTTATGCTATTTTTCTGTGGGGTTTTTTTTTTAAACATCTTTCTTTTAACAGCTTGATGCTGCCTTTATAATGCACAGTTTGCGTTTTACAAGGGAAATAGCTGAACGTTTGGAGAGAAGAGGGGAGCACAGGAGCGAGCAGCCTGCGAGCGCTTCCCTCCCACTCCTCCTCCCGCGCGGCGGCGCAGACCCCGGTGCCCAGACACGGGCGACGCCGGGCGAGCGGCCGCCCGCGCCGCGGCGGTGGTGGGATGGGTGCGGGGGCTGGTCGGGCTCCTGAGGGGCTTTCGAGCGGCTCTGCCCACCCGAACACCTTTTTCCCCTGACTTTTCGCGCTGGCTGAAAAGAGGGACGGCGTCCGCGCTGCGGGGAGCCGGGAGAGCCGCCGCTCACCGCTCAGCTCCGCTCCCTGAGCCCAGCCGAGCACGCACGGGGACAGCACAGTGTCACCAGCAGATTAGTTGGCAATGGATTCCACTTAACCACTTCTCCAAAGATAAGTTAGAAAAAAATTCAATAAAACTTGTGTTAACGAATTCCATGTTGCAGTACAAACAAAGTCTGGAAGAGCCTAATCCTCTTACACCAGGGAACGGGCTCCTAAAGTAGTTATTTAATAAGATCAAATACTGCAGGTCATAAAAATTAATTTTTACAGCTGTCATGGTTTAACAAACTGCGTATCTACAGAACGGGCCGAATTTCTTCTCTGTGGAAGAGGCGAAGCCGAGTACGAGCCCTGCCCCAGACGTGCTGCGCAGCGCTCGCGCAGCACAAGCCCTCATCTCGACTCGGGAAAGCCCCTCGTGTGAGCAACTGTGTAAATCAGATTTAAACTGCTCAATCGGACAATTTGCCAGACACGTGAACCCATCGGATTTTAATGTGAACAGCAGCGTTCATTCCTACGGTGCTTATAAACCCCTCCTTCGGGGGGAAACTCCGCATGGAAACCTCCCCGGGAGGCATCCCCCTGCTCGGAAAGCGCAGGTCTGCGCATGCTGCAAGGGAAAGGAATCAGCTCCCTGATTTTATGTGCAAAACAGGAGTCCGATAGCTCCGCGTACTTACGCAGTTACAGCAATAACGACGGTGTCTTAACTACCCTCACTTACGTCCCTCCTGCAACATAGCGCGGGGGGACCTGCCATTGGCACCTGCAGTCAGAAACCCAGGGCAGGTGCTATAAATACCCTTCCCTCCATGCCACCGTAAGACAATCACAGAATCATAGAATCACTAAGGTTGGAAAAG
>VZTQ01013743.1:496021-621304 GCA_013400755.1 Pelecanoides urinatrix
ACAACTCTCTGGGCTCGGCCGTCCAGCCAGTTTCTTATCCAGCGAAGAGAGGAAACTAGACAAAACAAACAACAAACTAGAGGAAAAAAGGTTTTATCTGGAAAAATGCATGGCACACAGGAAGCTTAAGGCCTGCTAGAAACTAGGAAAAAAAAAAAAAATCACATTTTGCTCATGTGATATGCAGAGGTGTTAAGATTAAAAACCTTTATAGCTCAAAAAGTGCTGGGAAAGGGCAAAGCGGTGTATTAAGGGCTAGAATATGGTTGGGGAGGAAGCAACAGTAGGAAACTGAGAAGGAAACATGGCCAGTTGTGGGGAAAGCAAGACAGAAATAAGCTGTGTAGAGGTTGGGGCACGGCACACTGGGTTCATCTCCCCGGGAATCAAGATTAAAAAGAAGTTAAAAAGAAAATCTATCAGAAGTAAGAGTAGAAGTAAGGTAGAAGTGTTTCAGGAAAGCAAAACACTTAAAAACCAGAACAAAATCCGCATTGGATCACAGAAATCAGTAATTTAGCAATTTAATGAATTCAACTAGAACGGGGAAGATCCGGTTTTATGTCTCTGCTCTGAAGCAAGAGGAGTCACGTCTGGTTTGCACCCCTTATTCAGTAATAACAGGTCATAATTTTGATCAGAAGCTATATTACATTAAAACATTGATGTTTCAGTGCTGCCCCACAAGCCACACACTTTCCTGGAAAGTAGCAGAGTAGATGTATCTGATATTTTGACCACGCACACGCAGACCAGAAAACAACCTGTTCTGGGAAAGCTCCAAACCAGGTTTCATACCACCAGAAAAAAAAGCAGAAAACGGCCGTCTGAGCTTTCCGCCGGCTGCGCAGACGAGCAGGGCGGGCGGTGAAACCCGCTGTAAAGGCATTGCCGCGGGAGATCTTCAAGTTGCCAAATGACCCTGAGGGACGGGGCGGGAGCGGGATGAGCTGGGGCGTGGGGGAGCTGTGGTGAGCGGGGTGATGTGCCCGTGTCCCCCGCGCCTGCCCCGCGCCTCCAGCACGGGGACGGGCAGGTTCCCGCCTGCTCCTTGGGATCCCAACGGCTCCAATGCTCCCACATAGCGTGGGAAGACCATCGGAAAGGTGTTCTGGCTACGCGGGAGCGGGCTCAGCGCTGAAACCTCTCCTTTTAATGAGACTATCCACTTAAAATTGTTTAAAAAAATATTTTTAAAATTCTTTTCAGGTGTACAGCTCCTGAACTTGCTTCCATTCGCTGTTGTTTCCCCAAGAAGTAGGAAATTAAAACCTTGGACTTCACAAGGCTTTTTCTGTTCTTTTCCCAAGCCCCGCTTAAACTTGTTATCGCCTTTCCCCAACTTACCAAATTTTGCTCCTGAATGCTGAGGAGAGAGAGAGGTACCAGGGAAGAGAGGATAAGGACACACTTCAGCACTCTTCCTCTCACTTGTGAAAACTTCAGATACTTCGTCAAAGTCTTTGAATTCATAAGGAAGAAATATGAAAAAAAAAAAAAAAATACAGATTAAAAAAAAGCCCTGCCTATAATAATGCTGTTTGTATTTGGAGACGCAGGGATTTTTCTGAATAGTCTGAAAACTTTCAGTAACCTGCGGTTACTGAGCAGCCTGGCACTATCGAGTGCCGTTGGCTGGGGGACAGCAGCCACACAACCAACAGTACTCTGGGTGCTGGTTTGCCCCATTTCTTACCACTGACTTTTTTTAAAGCAATATTTCAACAAAAGAAAAAATACCTATATCACCTCAGGGAAAAGCAAGCCTGCAGTGAAATAAATATCTCTTTTGTACCAAAGCGATTCACAATTCCTTTGATAAATCTTATCGCCACGGAGTTTTTCTGCATTGAAACAACCCCATGAAGAGCTGAAAGAATCATCTAAATGCATCTGAACAATTCTGTTTATTTTGTATTCAACAGTGCATTGCACAAGCCAGAGTAGCATTTCCATTAGTCTTTAAAACTAGTATTAAAGGACGTTTCAGTCTATTTAAATTATGTCTATTTTCATTTAAATTAGTTGCTAAATAACAAGTTCTATACCGTCATTACGCTGCAGTATGTGACTGCTAGAAATACACTTCAAACAAAACAAATTAAGGAACCTGGAAATTGCTACAGCAGAGCAAGGACATATTTTTAGGCAAAAATAAACAGAAAACAATGGCAAGTCATCAGAAATATGATAATAAACCAGCCCATATTTAGTGTGCAAAAGGAATGGTACATATGGAATACCTCATTTTACTCTTACGAGGTTTTTATTTATAAAACAATGCATAAAATTTGCAGTTTCCTTACTTAACGGGAAAAGGACTAATTACCTTTTCGGTCACCTATTCTATGATACCCAGCAGTTCCCTGTGAGTTTTGAGCCGTCTCGGAGCGAGACAGCTGGAGCACATCCCCTAGCACCATCCATCGCCCTGGCACGGCTGCCCTTCCCAGCGGAAACCCGGGGTTCACTGCTGGCCCTGGACCCCCCACCTGCAAGACCAGGGCTCGGATCAGCTCAGCGGTGGTTTATCCAGAGCGTCAACGGCAGCTCGGGGACAGGACGGGCAGCTCGCCTAGAGGGTGGGTCCTTACCAGGGGCAACCCCGAAGATGCAGGATTTACAGCAGCCTGAGCGGAACAAAACGCCGATCTGCTGCTGAAGGGTGTCATTTCTCAAGGGAGACGTTGAAACAGCACAAGTGTGCCAGGAGCCTGGGGGAAGCAAAGTTTGGGTACTTAATCATAGAATCACAGAATCACTAAGGTTGGAAGAGACCTCTAAGGTCATCAAGTCCAACCGTCAACCCAACCCCCCCATGCCCACTAAACCATGTCCCCAAGCGCCTCATCTACACGTCTTTTAANCACCGAACCGGGCACTGATCTGGGGTTGTTTTCCCCAGAGGTGGCACGAACCGGCGACAGTTGGTTTCCGAGGTCTCTTCCCCGCGGCACAGGGCGGAGCGGCACCGCGCTCCCCACCCAGCCTGGCACCCGCTGGGCAGCGCGGGGCGGGCGAGCGGCCTTGCCGAGCCCACCCAGCTCCAGCCGGGAGAAGTCAGAGCTGCCGCCCCCCGCCCGGTCTCAGGGGAGCAAGGGGGGCTGTAACAGACACAAAAGAATATTTACGTTGAGCCTGGCACCTACAGAGTTTACCTCCTGTACTGTCATCATATGCTTTTCCCCACTGTACAAATAATATTAGCATTGACCTCCATAGGAGTAAACTCTCCGAGGAAGAAAACATGATGCTATCGACTTATCAAAGTCTTCCTTAAACTAAAAACAATCCTTATATTATACATTGTGAAATTCTACATCATCAAACTACATCAAAACAGTGTTAGAGAAGAAATGCCTCATGTAAGATACCGTGAATTGAATAATTGGACTGAAAAACGCATGTGCAAATATGTCCGGAATTTTAGAAGTCTCCAGAGCAAGTTGGGTGCCTCCTTCTCCCAGCAATGCCATAAGACCATTACTCTATTAGCTACTACTAACATTTTGATTTTTAATCACTGCCAAAATAATTTAGGTCCCCATAGTTTGCAGCAAGTTAAGGCTAGGATCTTAATTACCCGTGTGCTATGCGTTGCTTGGATATGGATTATTATTTCCCAAACAGGATCTGGAATATTTTATTTTTGTACCCACCAGTCTTGATCATACACAATCATTTGCATTCTCAAAAAGCCAAACCACTCTGCCTTCTAACTCACATAAACCCAGAAAAAGCATCCCCCTACTCCCTCTGTCTTGGGAACCGAATTTTCACAGTACGCTAAATATCTTCGGATTAGCGTGCTTTTTCCCCCCCCCCTTTTTTTTTTTAAAGAGTTCAGTTTTAGCATGCCGAGGCACCTTAGCAAAGACAAAGGAAAAAAGTCACCAAGTAAACTTGAATGTAAACATATCCACGCACCGTCATAATAAATATAAAATATATGAAATATGTCAAATACAGGGATCAAAGCGCATGTGCATATTTTGACTCGATCCAATTTAAACAAAATAACTCACTGCTCCGTCCTGCAGTGACTGTAACCCCCCGTCTCCCGTGGCGGCCCCTCCTGCCGCAGCCTCGCCCCGCGGCGCGGGGTCCCTCACACCCGGGAGGCCCCTGGGAGACGTGATGCTTTGTCCCTCACGCGGAAGAGGACTCTGTCCTGCGTCCCACGATAGCGATAGCACACACAGAGCTACCATTCTTTACAAACGACACGAAGACACTCCGGGTCAATTTGCAACTCCTGGTTAAATAGAAAAATGGAATGTTTTCTAAAACCAGAAAAATTTTGGTCTTTTCACTGATATATTTCCAAAGGAATAAATACATCTTCTCTAAATGGAAAATCTAGGAAGTTTTCTCAATATAGGAAATTTGCATATATATTTACCCTCTAGAAAATTCCTAGCTTCAGCTAAATGTAGGGAAATAATTTAGTGTATACATTTGATACTCAAGCCATGCAACAAATCATATGCATTTAATTCAACAGTGCCATAAAAAAGAAGAACTACATGAGTAATCAAGAACATACTTAACCTTTCTCTAAGCAACACAGGAAAAAGTTAGTGTGAAATATGTGACAATCTCCTAAAAATATAACTAAAGGGCAACTGGTAAGGTGTGCTGTAAAAACACAATCGGCACTAAGGAAACAAAAAACCGACAAACCAAAAGAAAAATTTGTTTTGGAGTCACGCTCAGTAACAGCTGAGGTACGCTCACAGTAAAATGAGATGTATAATGCAAACCTCCCCGAAAATAAAAGACAGCGTAATTTCAACAGTAGAGCAGCACAGCAGGTCCAAGAGTTAGAAAATTCCTGTGGGCTGACAAAATAGCACATAAAGGTTTTTTAAACCTAAGATCATACAAAAACTCAAAATTAATACTCAGATATCTTCTGTTACATTTATGTCATTGTAAGACAGAGAAAGGAAAAACAAGGCAATTCAATTCTTTGGATTTGCTTCCACTTAACATTAAAAATTGACACAAGTACTTGGAAAGCGTGGGGCCATCCTGGGCGCACCGCGGAGGGAGAAGGCACCCGGGGTTTCGCCCCTGCCCCAAACGGGCGAGTGCCGGTGCTCCTGAGGGCAGAGGAGCCTGCTTGATCCTGTCAGCTCCTTTAAAATACATTAAAAAACCGTGCTTATCTTTCTCTTTCTGAAAAGACAGCTCAGCTCTACGCCGTGGAAAGAGCAGGCTTATAGGAAAAGAATTAACTCAGCACCTCGGGACAACAGGGAAATAGTTAGAAGGGAAAGATGAGCTGTCTGACACAGTATCGCAGGGGACTCTGAAAATCTACTCATGACTCAGCACGTAACCAGGGTGACCAACGAATCGGACTAATTAGCGCAGTTCTTTAGCCACAGCAGTCAGCAGTAGGAGGTCAGCTTGGACAGTACGTGACGAAGGGGAAGAGCCACCAGGCTGGTGCCGGGCACCAGCTGAAGGTGGAGAAGAAGCGGTGAAGACCCGACGGAAAGGAAGGGCGGCTGTTCCCAGCCCTACGCTGCTCAGACTGCAGTCGGCAGGTTGCTTCCTCCTGTCAGATAAAATAATCTTCCACAGCTTCACTTCAACGCAGAGGTGAACATCATCTTAAACCATTGGCTTCAGTCAAGCCGCTGAGTTATTGATGGATTTTCAGGGAAAGAATAACTGGGACTGGGAGAATTGCAGAAGATGCCCTGAAGGCAGAAAGTGGTGAGAAACAGCTGCCTCCTGCAGAAGAAACAAAGATCTCGTTAGATTCAGAGAGAATAGGCAGTCTGCAGCAAAACAGCGTCCACGAGCTCGGGCTGCGGTGACGAGGGTGCTTTGGAGAGACAGCGGCCCTCGTTGCCACGCACGGGCACGGCAGAAGAGCTTCTCTTTCTCTGAAAAAGGAGTCTCTACTGCTTCCCAAATATCAGAGAATAAAAAGTTAATGTCATCTGAGAAGGCACAAAGGTTTCTTAGCTGTAAGAGCTATTCTGCTAACAAAACGTCTCCCATACCCGTGTACCTGTTGAGGCCACCCACTGCCACTGGCTTTGGCCTCGGCTGACAGCCCGAGCTTCATCATCTGCTGAAGTATGAGACTGAGCTGAATCAGGCTTGGGAGGATTTTTTTCTGCACATCTGAACTTAGTTCAATCAGTTATGGAAGCTTAGATAGAAATATATATATATCTACTGGGATTCTTCAAGAAACCTCAGAAGTTTTAGTTTCTCCAAGATAACCTGAAGCCAAGTGCAGGTTTTCCCCACACAAAGTCCTGAATGCTTCTACCAGCAGTTTGGTGCTATCCCTGCATGCAGTTGTAAAATAAAGAAATAATGCAATATTCAGAACTTAAACTCCTAAAAGACAGACTTTGAATCTACATGTAGAAAATTAAATAGTTTTTCTGATATTCAAAAGTCCCAAATGGTGAACAATTTCTGTCAGCTCACGTGCATCTTTTGTACAAGAGGAGAGCTAAAATATTCATATATATTTGCAAAACGAAATACAGATTTGCCTCAAAAGATCCATGTTACGGAATGGCTTGAAGTGGGCACTTTAATATAATTATTGCGTTTGCTTCTACAATTCCACAGCAAGCTCAGGGACCTTGTGTATTTAAAGCCTGAGCTGGTAGGTTTAATTTACAAAAACTGTCCTGCAATCAGGGTTATGCAGCTTCTGGACGTTTCTCCAGCAAATCCGGAGGGTCAGGAGCGGAGCCTGGTCTGAGCATCCCGCTGCCCCCGCCCGGCTGCTGGGGACCGGAGCCCAGCGCTACGGGAAGTGTGAAAAGCAGCGCTCAGGAACCCTACTGACACCTTCCCTCGAGGTTTTGCCAGCAAGCTTCCTGCGCAATTAATAGAAGGTCCCACAATGTCAAGACCTTTTAAAAAAGATGTCAAAAGCACTTCATTACAAAAAATGGGATCTGTATTCTGTTCAGTTTTGCATTAACAACCTTGGGGGGCTCCAAGGGGGTCGTTTCCATCAGGGAACTCCCGTTAAAACACGTTACCAGTTTCCAGCACTGCAGGCACTCTCCAAGCATAAATATTGACCCTGCTAGGGCAAATAAATAGGTTAATAACATGACGAGGTACCATTAGGCCAAATGCTAACAGCAGCACTGCCTTTTCCTCCCCATTGTCACCATCCCAAAATGCTACGTTACCAGCAGAACTTACTGACGAAAAGCGTAGGGGCTTTACAAAATAACCCAGTAAAGACAAAAACCCACGTAGGAGCCTTGGTGAGAGGCAGAGACAACGCTGGGCTGCCCGTGGGGACAGGGCGATGTCCCCGTCCCTGCCACAGGCGTCGGGCCCCCTGCGCCGCGCCAACCGGCCTCTGCGGAGGGGCTTTGCCGCTGGCCAGGCTGACGCGGCAGGATGCCGCCCAGGTGGTGACCAGCATCTTCATAATAGTTCGTTGCGTTTGTCCTTTTATACCGATCTGTGTCACTTTTGTTGCATAAACAGGGCAGGGAGGGTTTCTTGGGTTGCTCCCAATTCGTAGGAACCTGGAGTCTTACTCGATGGCAGAGCTATTAGGGGCTTTGACACAATTAAATAAGGCTTTGGGCTCTGAGCATTTAAATAAGATATCCCATTTCTGAGAAACCAGAATAAGCAGTGCAAATTATACAAAGTTGGGAAACTGGATTTGAAAGTTAAAGTTTGAGCTCTTGATTGTTGACATGACTGTGAAATAATAATTACTGCAGCAGTACAGGAAATAACCAGCTACTTATATTAGTATTAAAATTCAAATTATATACATAGATACAAGGATAGGTTCCAACTTAAAAGAAAAGAAAAGGCCAGGAAGAAATATAACCTCTCACTTTCCAAGCCAAAAGGTATCAAAAATACCCAAAATGTAGTTCTGCTGCCCAGGGTTATGTGTCAGTACTCTATGCCAGATGATAACCACATCCAGAACTGGTTGGGGAGCAGGTCTCTTCCCACTTTTTCTGTGTTCCATCGTTTTATCTACCTGATCTCATTTCTCGTCCCAATTCCCCAGATGCTGATGCTCCTCCTGATTACTCAAGTTGTTCTACCTCTTCACTAAAACTACAAAAATGACCTTTTGTCACGTGCGGATGTGTGATACAAATCATGGTATCCTTTAAACATAAAGGATCTGCAATTTGTCTTTTACTCATAAGTTAAAATTCTCATATAGATATAAACTTCGCCATGTGGACCCAATATCCTTGTTTGGATCCTTGTCTCTTCTTCACTTATGAAGTCTCGTGCTTTTAGTCCATTTTTAGATGAAGGAATCGGGCAATTCAACAAGCGTTTTAACAATTCTGTGCCACGTTTAACTGTCCTTTGCGATATTTAAGCAAACAATGAAAGAAGTATGAAAAGTAATAAAAACCATAGATGAAAACTGTCAGGAATTCTACTGCTTAAACAAAAAAAAAGATGATAATTCTACACCTAAGGCATAATTTCAATTACAATAAAGCAAAGTGAATATAAAAACAAAACCCAGCATTGTTACTGCACTTATTTGTATATCTACCGTCATAAAAAATGCTGCCCGCTTCCAGCGCGGCATTCAAACGCTAACCTGCTAACCCTATCACTGGGAAGAAATTTAATAGAAAAATTGAATCTCTCAAAGTATTAACATTATGACACAAAAAGCTGGAAATCTAAAGTCAGTGCTCACTGAGCTGCTAGCTTACTGTTTTACTCATTATTTCATGAGAAAGAAAGCCAATGTCTCGTCTTACCTAAACAATGCTGGAAAGTCAGCAGCAATCAGTCACATCTTGATCCAGTCAAATATTGGAGCATACGCTTGTTTACTCCAGGTAAAAAAAACTTTGTTCTTAGGTTATTTAGTGAATCAGAGTCTCTATGTTTGCTTGGAACTGGCTTCATTCTGATACAAATCTTCCTTATCTTTGCAGCACATATTTTGCAAGGCTCTTCAAGGACTATAATAGGGAGTGTGCTAAGGTTGAAAATTAAATCATTACAAGAAAGGTCATTTTTAACAGACCATCAGTAAGCAAGAACACGAGCGTCAAAAACTTTGGGGTTGATTGTTAGTGTTGCCGTTTGCTTGACTGGATTTTCTACCTTACCAGCTTTCTTGTATATTCATGTAAAACTCAAGACAAATGCATTCCCTTTAAATGCTTGGATGTAGACGCAAATCTATTTGCATAGAATATTTCTAGTTATTCTTTATTATTTCTCTAACAAGTTAAAGAGAATAGCTCCATTTGGGAGGTGGGGACGGAGCACCAGGTCAAGCACACTGCACCAATGCAGTGTGCCCACTTTCCAGAACAACACTGCTTACACCACCTTCTTTCTAGTCGTTTCCTTCAATATCATCTGATTTTGTGTCGAGAGAATGCGAAGCCCTTCCTCCAAACCAAAGCGATGGCCTCCGCGATGGGAGAGGAGATGGGCAGAGCTGGTTTGGTGATGGCAACTCTGCCAGTCCCAAGCAATCAGCGACCTGATCTTTTCACTCCTCTCTAGCAGAAATCCCTTAAAAAACACGCCAGCTTTGCATCAACCACAGTCACACGACTAAACAGAGAGCCTACAGCATCAGTGTGCCCACACGCATGTAAATGTACATACTTTACTTATCTTCTAATGATTAGTTAAAAAAACCCTATGCAAAATAAGGGAAAGTGCAAAAGCTGTCAGAATTCCTCTTAATGAGAAATGTGTATAAAATCAGGTCTATGTAGTGAGATAAATAAGTTTGTAAGACAGAAGATCATTCTAAGCGTTACTACAACATTCCAGAGGGCAACCTCAGTATAACTCGGGATATGAGTGGTGTTAAGCAGTAATAAAATATACACCGTATAATCCTTCGGGGACTTGCAAAGACCCAACAAGAAGAAAGAAAACTGTAAGATTAGTTCTTTCCCTAAGCAGCTCAACCTATAAGAAAACCAAAATTGAATAGCCTAGATAAAGGATGGAAATGTGCAGCAGAAATCAGGAAAATAAACCCAAAAACTCATCGGCCTGTTGTTAATAATCACAGAAAACAAGCAAACAACTTTGGAATTTCAATTTGCCATTTCATTTCTGTACGTACACACTGGAATAGCAGGCAGAAAGCAAACATTTTGGCACACGCTGAGCCAAGCAGGATTTCCTAGTGCTGCGAGGGCATTCCCAGAAGGTGCTGCCGTTTGTCATGAGTTCACTCAGCGGTGGAAGAGCCGCCGCCGCTGGTTAGGCTCGTGCCACGCTGTTTCACAGCGCAGCGTGCTGGGCTGGAGAGGCAGTTAGGGATGAAGTCTCAGTCCACCTGAACGATTAAAATAAACACAGTCTTCGCTTTTATTCCTTACAGCATCTGAACAGCGTTACCTCCTAGGGCAAACCCAGCACACACCAAACCGCGTCTCACAAAAATTTTTTTTTTTTTTTTTTTTAAACAAGAAAAGGCTTTAGAGACAAACAGCAGAGGAAAAAATACCAAGTTAGGGGTCAAATCTCCATCTGGCCTGAATCTGTGTGACTGCTGTGATTTCATCTGATCTACAAGGATTTGGGCCAGCTGAGGATCTGACCTTTCAACCATGAGCCGCCAACCGACTTGCTACGCGAAATGGCATTTCACCGCGGGGTCTCCAGAGATGGCGATCGGCACAGACCTCCCGAGCCCCAGGCTTCCTCCGGGTAACTAAATAAAACATCTGCAAATTATTCTTATTCTGAGCTGGTTCAGTTTACGTTGACACACGCTAAAAGGTTTAACCTAGAACGGTCTATACAATGACAAAGACATTTTTATGAAAAATCATAGTCTGGTATTTGCATCTCCACTTTGAGGTACTTCTCTTCTGATAAGCCTTTTAATTTGTCAGCCTTTCAAATTTTATCTCTACAGATTTCTTCTAAGCCTTGAAAGGCAACAATTAAAATCCACTCATTAAAAGCAACATTAACTATGAAAACAAATAGAAAAGGTTAGGGACAAGGAATTTGTACAGACTGTCCAGAGAGCAGATGAGGAGACGTCTTCATAGGAGACTTCATTTTAACTAAGTAATACATCCAATTCTCGAGTTTGGTATAAATGGAACTGTGTTGAACTCAAAGTCTGGGGGTTTGGGGTTTTTTTAATGAAGTAGTCATCCCTTTTTGCAATACTTACTATTTCTTTGCCATTAGAAGGGAGGTTTAGGCTGGTTTGCTGCCACGCCAACACTGCATCTGAGAAGCACGCAGTACGACAGAACAGAAAACGAGAAAGGAAAACCCAGGAAAAGTCACCAGTAAAACCAGCACTGACCTCCCATCATCGTTTTTGGTCTGTTCTCCCTGAGCATCGTTTTGGGATGAAGTTCCTTCAGAGCAGGGGAGCACACAGCTGGTCTGTCTTCGGACCCCGTGCTGTACCTTCACCACCACGAGCATCACATCACAGCGTGGACATCCAGGTGGCACTCCCCAGGCGAAGGTCCATGGCAGACAGACGCACGGTCTCCCACGAACGCAATCCAGAAGCAGCACCAGAAAGAGCCCACACACCCGGCTGGTCAGGACGAGAAAAGGGACCTCAGCCTTCAGAAAGAGACCAACCCGCTCCTGTAGCCTTTTGCCTAGGAAACACCATTCCATCAGCGCTTCTTAATTAAAAAGGGGATCTTGTGGACCTTGGTTACAAGCCGTTCCTAGTCTAACTTATGTTCTTTGCAAGTGCCAAACAAAATCCTGACAGAGCAGAAGCTGAAGGAGCCAGGCTCAGCAGGGCGCTGGGCGCGGAGGCTGCTGCAAGAACTGGCCTTGAAGCAGGCGAGGGTTAAGATTCTTCTGCCCTTCCTGAAGCAACATAAAACAAATGCACATGTTAGTGCTGAAATAAGTGATGTTGTCTTCGTAGTTAGACTTCCAGGAGAGGCATAATATGTAATATTTTGCCACAGCTATTGTGACCCAGAAAACTAAACATAAATCACAGCATCAGAAATCAACACACGAAAACAGTGGCTCAGTGAACAGGTACACGGCAAGTCTACTTCTTAGAGCAAGGTTAAAATAAATCCAGTATTTTCCAGTGATGCAATACATTATACTGACAAGGTAGCTGAAAATACCATAAATAAAATGGATTTTATCATCTTGTATCAGTCTCTTGTGGATAATATTGTTTATTTCAAGAATACCTCCTCCAGCATCAAATATAATTCAGCAGCAAAATGGACTTTAGTTGCTCAAACCAAACAGCAGAGCAGGGCGATGCTACACTGCATCTTGTACTAATGAATTAATAGATCGATATGCTCTCTGTGCTTTAAGGAACGGCACCTCACAGCCCAGTCCCCATTTCGGTCCCTTGTATAATAAACTGTGACAGGAGAACAAGAGATGCTATTTCTTTAATGCGTGTAGCCTTTCATTTTTGAAGACGAAAAGATAAACAAAATTATTTCTTTTTATTCAACAGAAATTGCTCGTTTTCTAACTCCATAAATCTGAATATTCATTGCTATTGTTTGCATAGGGGGTTATCCTCAACTACATTCCAATTTATAAAATAAAATTTAAACTCCTGCTAAAATGCAGACTCCAATGGATACTTTGCCTTTAATTACTTTCAAAACTGTTAAATATCCATCAATAAGGGGTGCATTCCTCAGCTGTGTGATACATTTATTTACTCCGCTGTGCTTTTGGAACTCACTGAATGTTTATAATTAGGTTGTGTAACCATGCGAACCTTCAGCTGGTGTTTGCTGTTTTTAAAGCAGTTTTGTTCTGCATTTTGAAAGAAGGAAAAGCTACAATGCACCATGAAAATTATGCAGTAGTCTTTAGCCTATACTTCCAGTGTAGAAAAAAAGCCCACTTAAAAATTATAATTGCGCTATTCTAAATGCTGCTTAGATGCAGAGCAGAGCGATGTTTCCTGTGGCAATGCAAATGCAGGCAGCCGCGTTGAACCGTTTCCGAAGCCCCCGTCCCGCACCTGCCCCCGCGCCCGCAGTGGCTCATCCAAGGGGGAAGTTCTGCTCCGAAACGTGAGCTGCTGGGGCGGCCCTCGGCCACAGCTGGCTTTAGGGGACCTCTTTTACACGTGATGGGAAAGCCTTGTACTGGACGTCTATCTCTAAGCACTTTGGCAATGGCTATATTGCGTTAATTAATTATTCTTGCGCATGCCTCCTCCAAAAGCACCCAAATTGTGCAGGTGCCCAACAGCCTTCAGGTCTTCTGGAACTGCTACGAGAGCCAGCGGTGGGGGAAAGTCTTCCCTTGGTTTGATGAGCAGAACTAAAATCACCTGAAGTGGAATCTTTCCAAGTCATCTTCCTCTCGGGTTGAGCCTGGATGACGGCAGCGGTGGCTGGCGATGGCGACGCACCAGCCCCAAGTCCTGCATCACGGCACAGGGACGAGGGTATCTCTGCTCCCCCCTGCTGAGGTCCACCAGGTAAAGCACATCTCAGCCGCTTCATAAACCTCTGCTGCTGCCGGAGCCCCAAGGGCAAAGCAATTTCAAGCACGAAGGTAGCCCTCGGCTGGTGCCACGCTCAGCGGCAGCATCAGCGCTTGCTACAGAGACAGCCCTTGGGGATCCACCTAGCATTGGCTTCTGCAGAGTTCCTGAAGCCACGGTATTTTAAAATAGACAACTTCTTTTCAATTAGGTAATCCATAACCTGGAATTAAGGATTTTCTTCCATTATTTCATGAAAAGACGATTTTTAAGTTGTTCTTGGTGCTTTCTGCAGTAAACAGCAAAAGAAATTAACATTTGGCGCCAGGTTTAACCATCTGTTAACACACATGTGATTTCAAAATTCTCCCTCATGTCATCTATAAACAGAGTCTCCACCCCACACGTGATTAAGTTATCTCCACCGCACAAATGTTCACATACCTCTTTCCAACCCAGCAACTCTCCACACAGATTTTCTAGCAAGCGCTGAGAAACTGTAGGAGTTTCCCTTAGAATGATGACAAAAATTTAACATAGGCTATATGACATGTAAAGGTTGAGGCTTTGCCATCTCCTCGTGTTTCTGTCGCAGCTGTAGCTGAACAGAGTTATGCAAATATGTGAGTTTTCTGTTCAGGAGCTCAAAAAAATAATAATGGAATATCAGCTTCACTATGAATCAATTTTTCCTTTTTTTTTTTTTCTTCCCTAAACAACCTCATAAACTTCCATTTTCTTTCCCTTTATAAGTTTTCAGTCAAAACCAAATCAACACAAAATGCAGACTATGCATTGCTATAATTCACAAAAAGGGAGCAGGAGGCGGGCAATGATGCGGGTCCCTCCGACCCCACCAGCACCAACCCTCTGCGGTCAGGAAGAATCTTTACTTTGCCTGAGGAAACAGATTGGCCTCCTTTGACAGAGTTACTGCATTTAACATCATCATATGCATGTCACGGCCAGAGAATTACATCAAATCTAAGCTAAAACACAAGCTGTGGAAATCATCAGCCTCTCCCCATGACCCACCTGGCAGCAGATGGGGGAGAGCCTGTACAGAACCCAATTCCCTTTGGGAACGGCTCTGGGAAGAGAGGTTTGGCTCCGCAGAGCTCCCTGCAGCCAAAAACCGGCGGAGGTGAGAGGTCGTGTGGCAAGTCGGGTACCATGGGACGGCCCAAGGTGTCCCGGTGCTGCGAAGACCTGTAGGAACAGCTGAAGTCAGAAGGAATTTTTGCAAGTCTGCGTGTCCCTCCGTGTTAGGAGACAAGATGCTATAGCGCAGATTTTCTTTATTTCCTTCTGAGATTTAAATAGGTCAGGTCCCTCGCTCGGTGTCAGGCGGCAAATTGTACATTTCCACAACGGCACTTCAGAATGTATAATCAGCCCAAGTTTTATCATTACGGGAACGACAGCAAAATACAGATTGATAAGCACCTCAGCTTACCCACCCACTTGTACTTTAATGCCTGTAAGTTATTCCAATATCCAGCTCTTTGCTTTATATCACTGCATTTCAAACACAGAGAGTAAAAATTGGATTAAATAATGTGCTGAAGAGAACGCTTTGCCACCGTGCAGGATGTGCTGTGCTTGGCAGCATACGGGATGCACGTGTCTGGATGAATTACTGAGGCTCAGGAGTTAAAGTATTCAGGCACGATGGGAGAAAATACGACACACTGATGGGTTTCCGATGCCTCAAATAAAAACACAGTGATTCAAGTAAAGCACACAGTAGCAATATATTCCCTTAATAAAAATAATGCGTTAGAGAAGTTAAAGAAGTAGATGGTAGAAAGAGAAGCTAAAATATATCCACAAGTCACTTGGTCTAGGACAATAATACACTTCTTAAATTTTGCATCTGTACCATCCATCCAAATAAGTTGCTAATACACAAGTCTGTCACAGACTGTAAGTCTGGTAGAAAAGATTGGAAAATTATGTTAATGCGACTCGAGCTGAGAATACTAAACCAAAACAAACAAACAAAGAAACCAAAAGACAGAACTTTGTCACCACAGAGGCTGTCGTGCATGGAAATAGCAATATACTGCCAAATAAAAGGAGCGACACGTTCTCTACTGAAGCGCGTGGGAAACAGCCCATAGCCACGGGAGTGGGGAACGGCCCTCCGGGGCCCCCAGGAGCATCCCCCAGGGAAGCTCACAAGGCTCCTTCTATGGGGTGAAAACCAGAGTAGTAGGTGTCTCTCAATCTGCTGACATGAACTGGCACCGGCAAAGGACGTTATAAAGTGAAAGGAGTGTTCAGGTGACGGCAAAGGTCAGTCAGGTTTCGCGGTGTTGTACAAGATACCGACCACAAAGTGGGGAGAGGCACTTGCGCTTTAGACTCCGGTTAATACCCACATCATCCGGGGCAACACACTGTACACAGGGAGCCATATGGAATAAGTTTGCTTTCTTTTGAAAGATTTTATAAACAAATAAAAAACCCACTGAAAACCAACCAACCAACCAACCCCATGAACAACCTCCACCCCCAGACAACCTTCTGACCCCCCCCAGGCACCTCGGAGCCCTCTCCATCAAACGGTGCCTGAAGGGCCACTTCCAGCCTGGGGAACACGGGAGGTCCCGGCACTGCCCCGGGGGGCCGGGCTCTAATCCCCCTCGCCGGGGCCAGGAGCAGCACCTTGCACCAACACCCCCCAGCCGCCAGGCACAGCACAGGGTGCGAGCACCCACTGCCAGGGGCACAGGCGGTCTGGGGGCATGTTACCAAAAACTGATGGGAGTTAACCAATACCTACCTTGTTTCACTTCAAGGNCCGATCTGCTCTCGTGGACCCAAGAGCGATACCCCGCGTCCAGTTCCCACTCCCGGAGCCCCAGCCCCAGCGGGGATGGCTGGATGAAGGGATATTGTCGGCGCGGGCTGGTTTGGGTGTCGGAGTTCAACAGCATCACCAATAACACAGCTCTACTGAAGCATATTCTGGTTTTGTAAATATTTTTCTCCTGATGTTCATGGCAAGGTCACAGTTTACCCTGTGCTCTGCAGCTCCGTGAGCGTTGTCCTCCTCTTCCACATTTGCCTCCTTGGCGCTTAACAGATGTACATGAAATTTCAGTAAACTGTGAAATGAACTGTCATGCAACAAAGCTAAGCTTTGAATTTTGTGTGCCTACTAATACATATTCCCATCAGCTCCTAAAAAACAAAATCCTCGTCAAAATCGGTAGGTCTTTCTGAAAATTTAATTGTAGAACAGGTTTTTAAACCTACAGATTTGATTTTGCCACTCCTTGCCAAAGAGGGTATCCATAAGTGCAGCAGCCAAATCCTTTCCTCTGATCCTAACGGCAAATGTTAAGAAGAAGAAAATGAGAATGTTAAACCCTACTAAAAGTATCCAGATGACTTACCATGCTACAGTTTTTATTATTAAATTATATTTTTCCTGACTGAATAAAATTAGGATGCTTAAATGCTGCATACCAGCGATCCTGATTAGCTGCTTGTCTTGAGGGATGTCTGAAGGATTCAGATAACTAGTGCTTGGGATTACATTTAATTTCTATACGAATTTTGGATTCAGGGGAAACGTGAATTTCAGATTATCCAAAACTTGGCTAACAAGGTTTCACACATTCAAGGCTTGCCTACATTAAGGAGTTGCCCAAGAGCTAGTCTGCATTTTATGTGTAACACATCAACAAATGAAGAAAAGATTTAGAAAGAAGTTAATAACATTGGAAAATACGCAAAAGAGCACCTATAATGAAGTACATTTTGCACGTGTAATTCAGAAATAAGAGAAGCACATTAACCTGCAGGGTGAAATGCTTCACAATTCCTCTCTAATAGGATTCGGACTGGAGACACTCCAGGCCTTTTTGCATCAGCAGGGATTTTGCTCCACAGGTAAACCAGCTCACTTGGCAAAAGTGGCAGAGGAGGCTTTATGGGGAAGATGCTGTAGCTGTATTTTATTTCTTGCACATTCACAGGTGCAGTGAGACTTTCAGAAGGACCTGAACGGCCATAAAGGCTCAGCCGTGTTCAGTGCTTTCGAGAATATTACCCCTGATAAACATGTATGGCCAGTGCAACCTAATAACAGTTTCCCAGGAAAATGCCCCAAAATCTATCACAAGTGCTACTATTAAATAGGGAACTTAAAGAGCAGCTCGTGAAAACAGTTTTCTTCCAATTTCTAAAACATTGACATCATATTCAAAATACAGTTAGACAGCAGATCACAGAGGAACTTACAAACATAAACCAATTTAATTATTGAGCCATAAGACAGACACTAGCTCGGCAGAAGCAGACGGATTCACGCAAACCTCACGGCCGTACCCCAAAGGTGACCCCGGCGCTGCCGCCGGCCGGCCGGGGGGAACGTGCCACCAGCCAGGACCCCTGTCCCGGCAGCGGGGGCAGAGCTTCCACAGCTCGCTGACAGCCTTCGCAGCCGTTTATTTGGTCCGAGGTAAAAACATTCGGGACACAAATGAAGACAGCTGTCTTGGGGCTGGCCAAACGCCCCCTCAGCTGCTGTATTTTTTTGAGAGAAGGAAAAACAAATCCCAAGCAAGCCAGCCCTGACTTCAGACCAATATTGGTAAAAAGTGTTGGCTTTCAATAAGCCTGGAAAATTTCCTCCCTCCAAAGTTTGTCAAACTTTAGATACAGCTTTCAAGGTGTATTGAGGGTATGCACTTCCAGGCCTTTGAAATACCGTATTTAAGAGGTTAAAAATACTATTTTACCAGCATTTATTTATAGAATCATAGAATCATAGAATCATTAAGGTTGGAAAAGCCCTCTAAGGTCATCGAGTCCAACCGTCAACCCAACCCCCCCATGCCCACTAAACCATGTCCTTGAGCACCTCATCTCCACGTCTTTTAAATCCCTCCAGGGATGGGGACTCCACCACTGCCCTGGGCAGCCTGTGCCAAGTGGTCTCAGCTTTTGAACTTTTTGTTTCTATATTAGATGCTCTCACCATCACGTAAATGTGGCATTTTTAACACAGTCATTTCTTCTCACTCCATCACAACAGCAAAGACCCTGCAGCCCCACTAAAATGCTGCTTGACACTGCTGAAATGCCTCGGTCCCCCCGCAGTGCTGCAGCACTCCTGAGTCTCACTGCTCACGCCGGTGACCCTGCAACGCCCGCACCTTCTGAACCAGCAGAAAGAGGAAAAGGTGATTTTAAATAGAATGAAATTAATTTCTCATTAAGAAAATAGATGGGGTGTTTAAAAACTGGAGTAATTGCGGTTGTACAGGGTGGAGGCTGAGCTCAACTAACTGAAAAATTGACCATCGGTAAGAACTGAAGCCCCAAACACCGGTTTGCTCTGCCGCCAGCTGTGCTGCCCAAGGGGCAGCGAGCCAGATGGGGAGATGCAGATGCCGAAAAGCCGACGTAACCTCCCAAGTAGGCAACGGGGAAAACGCAGAGGAAAAGAAGGTTGTCAATATTAATGGAACATCAAAACTTCCAGAAACATCGACACCAGGTGATCAAAAGAAAGCAACCAAACAAAATCCCCTGCCAGCGAAGAAGCTGCAATAAGTGTGAGATGGCAGCAGGAGTCACTGGGGAGGCAGGCGGGATCGGCACAGGCTGCAGCACTATTCCAAGCCATAGAAGCAACTCACCGCAGGTTCTTCCGAGACCCGGAGAACCACAGAAGTCCCTACCTTATTTACTCTGATTTCCATTTGTTTCAATGAAATGGTGACGGTGTAAGCACACAAGAAGAATCAAACAAAAGTTATCTGAGTTTCACCAGTCAATTACTACGGGAAGCTGGCAAGTTTATGGAAGAAATATAGAGGGTGGGTTTTTATTTCTCCCTGTGCTAAAAAACAAATAACACCTCAAAGTTTGATCCCATTCTTGCCATCAGCCAGGAAAAAAAATTTTGAAGTTATAGCAACAAGTTGAATTCGGTCAGGAGGGTGGACAATACAAGGTGCCTGCGCCCCGCAGCCTCAGCTCCGCACCCCAGGAGCGGGGGGACGGGGATGGGGCCGTGTAAGCCCTGGTCCAGCGCCCTTTCCTGCAGCCCCAAACACATCTCCTCTCCCTGACGAGGTGCCTAAATAAAAAATTCTGTTCTGGACTGGATTATCTGAAGCGTGACTTATTTGGCAAGTCCAGTCGGAGATAATTTATCCAAAAAAGTGTTATTTTTACCCCCTATAAATCCAAGCTGCTGCTGTTCTGCCGACAGCTGCAACATCAACAGCATCTCATTGATGACCAAAGCCAACACAGGCCCCAAGACTTCAGTCTAGAGGGACTAAGTTACCAGCAGGATTAGTCCCAAGGAGGAGAGGGACCCCCTCTCTGCCTGGCCAGCCCAGCTCTCCAGCCCCCCTCGGAGCAGGACAACCCTTCATGGGGCGAGGGAGCCGGGGAAAGAAAGAGAATACGAGAGTGGTCCACCCCCCTGTACGGGCAGGTAAACACAATCCAGGGAAAAAAACCAAACGGATTTTCTTCCAAGGAGAAAAAAATTAGTTCTGGGGTTCTTATTTAGAAACTGAAACCAGAAGACTGCCTAAGCAAGACTAGCGTGTTGCAATCACTCAAAACGACCGCTCATTCCAGCGTCGGAATGCAATTAGCTGTGTCATGAGACAGAGCCCCTGGTGTCCCAGGGAGTTCTTGCACCACTTGGTACTGTGTTTTGGTACTGCCTCAGTTTAACAGATCAAGCCTCTTTTTCACTCATTTAAGATAAAATTCAGGTAAAAGCAGACATAGACTTACAAACATAGGAGGTGAGAAAAAAAGTTAGATTTATGTAATATCAGTGCGGCACCTCCCTGAAATAACGGCCTCTTACTGTTTACACCAAATGCGCTTCTGAAAGTAAATAAAAGCAAATGCCTGGAAGGGGAGGTTAAAACCCTGTCCCGCAGAGCCACAAGACTACAAGCTGTTATTGCCAGCTGAGTTAGTCAACACCGCAAAAAATAAACTTAACCAAAAGAAATATTAACATGAAACTGAAGAACACAGAGAAAGAAAGAGATGCTTGCAAGAAGCTGCCTTGAGATACGCTGTCCGGCACTGAAAGCACCTCGAATATCTAGCCTTCATTTTTAAATTGTTTCTTCCTCTAGAGACTTGAGTTTCGTGATGGAGACACAGCAAGGGCACAGCTATACCAGCAGAACTCATGAGGCTGTCGGGTACCTGCTGGCCCAGAGCAGGCTCAGCACTACCTGTGCACCCAGCTGAAATCCAGGACAGAGACTTCTGTATTGCAGACAATATGAAAATACAGTCATGAACTATCCTTGTCATCTCCAGTGCCCAAGATCCCTTATAAACACATTAGCATCTGCTAGATTTCTGTACGAAAGAAAAGAAGAAAAAAAATCAACTCCCACTAAATTAATTGGGAGGGGGGAAAAAAAAAATCTATTTATCTCCCTTGATACGAAATATGGGAAGTAGTATGTCCTGTCGAAAGCAGTCAGTGCTTCCTTCATGGAAGCTGTGCGCGCAGCACATTGCCCATCCCTCGGACTGCCCCAGGCTCAAGGGGGTTCCAGCTGGACCCCGGCCTCACCCTGCTGCTGGAGCACGAGGACAATTTTAGCTCAAACTTCATTATATAAAAGAGTCAAGATAATATACTGCTTCTGGGAAGGAAACGCATAAATGTATCTTAACATTATTTTGGTAGCAAAAAGGGACAAGCACAAGCAAATTCAGAGAGGCATGATTAATACAAAAATTGCTCATGAGTCAGCTTAGTTTATCAGTTTTTCCAACGTCAAATGCACTGTGTCGTATCGTGGCATGCAGCAAGCAGTATATCTTCCACAATTTTCATAGAATCACAGAACCATAGAATCACTAAGGTTGGAAAAGACCTCTAAGGTCATCGAGTCCAACCGTCAACCCAACCCCCCCATGCCCACTAAACCATGTCCCCAAGCGCCTCATCTACACGTCTTTTAAATCCCTCCAGGGATGGGGACTCCACCACTGCCCTGGGCAGCCTGGGCCAAGGCCTGACCACTCTGTCAGGAAAGAATTTTTTCCTAATGTCCAATTTTAACGTGCCTTACAAGACCCAGTTAAATACACACTCAGCTAGTGGATTAAAAGATATAATAACAGTTACCACACCTTTGATTCAACACGACAAACAAGCAAAGCTCGTAGCCAAACCTGTCTTTCCGAGTACCTGTCCATCTTTAACTGCAGTAGGAGTCACTGCGACTTTCCCTACCAAAGCGAAATGTGTTTTAAGAGCCAGAGGAATATTTAATGCAGGCCTTTACTACATGGTCAAGCTCGAGCACCCTAAAGAAGAGCAATCCCTCTCCTATCAGTCAAGGAGCACGGTCCTGGAGAAGAGAGACGTGGCCTTCCCGGGCTGTACAACACCGAAACACGGACTGGAGCCAAGAACCTCGTATTGCATTCATCACAGCTTTCCGTAGTCTCAGTCAAAGAAAGCCTCCACAAGAAAAGGTAATTCAGGTCAGATGAATGTATATTAAAAACAGAGATAGGTTTCAGAAGTCTGGATTCAAAAGCCAAAGCACAAATGAAATGCTTGAGGAAATATTATTTACACGTTGTGTTTTCAGAGAGCAGCAAAACATTGTTCTAAAATGATGTTTCTAACCCCCTTTGATAAACTGTGTATACAAAGAATAAATTTAAAGTTAGATCCGTGAAGGCTGTCAAAAGCTACAGCATTTATTTACAGGAAAGAGGAACAATATTTTGACTTCTCTTGAGCAACCTTTCAGGAAGGGGACCTTTTTGTGACTTAAATGTACGAAGAAATGCCACATTAGTCAAAGGTCTATTTCCCCACTACAACGGCAGCGTTACTTCACAATGACCTCCAGAAGGCCCCTATTTTTCAGCATGAGTTGGATCAAGTGTAAAGTTAAAGCCACTGCCAGCCTTAGCGGGTCGTGTCTAAGCAGCATTTCAAAAGGTGCTTTTTTTCTTTTGAAAAGTCACAGGAACCGCTCTCTGGTATCCTGCAGTTACAGATTTACCCGCTTTAGGATGGCACAAAACACCTCAGGTGAAATGCAGTGATTTTCTTTCATGAAAATCAGATAGGGAGATAATAATACAGTAACAAGAAAGCAAAGCAAAATGCATCCACTGTAGCCAGTGACATTGTTATATGAACAAATTAAAGAACAAAGTCTTCAACGACCACAAGGGCCGCTCCCAAACAGGACAAACCCACACATCAGAGAGCACCCGCCGCGCAAAGCTCTCTAAAATTAATAGAGGCACTTTTACTGCCTTAACGTTTAAATCTTCCTTAATCAGACTAAAGCTTCACTGAGGACCTTGCCCAGAAATTACACGCAGCCGGAGAAACAAAGAGCCGAGCGCGCCTGCCTGTGGAGAGACATCGCGCAGACACCTCCTGGCCAGCTTCCCTCTCCCTCCCCAAGGGACCGGCAGTTTGGGTCTGATGCCCCCCAGAAGCATCTCCCACACCCCCGCGGCCACCCCCATCCCCTCTCCCGAGGCAGGAGCCCCCTCAGCAGCTGCGTCAGACCCGAAGCCTTTCGAACCTGCCCGAAGGCAACCTGCACCCCCCAGCTCAGCTGCCAAGGACTCCTGCAGCTATTGTGGCTATTTTCCCATTTCTCTACTTTTCAGGGATATTGATGCATTTGTTATGATACTGAAGCTGAATTTTTTTATAGTTCCTGAGGGGTTAATTTGGTGGGATGTTGTTATCTTGTTTGTTAGACTTAATTTTTTAGGCAAGACCTGAGATACCTCAGTTTTATTTTGCATCTCTTGTGTTGAATAGGCTTCACATGGGTGTGCAGCAGAACTACAAACAACATTTATTTCCATCCCCAGTCCATGACTGCCACATTCTTTCAAGCCCTTTCCTCCACCTCCTTTTTTATGACTGCAATCGTGTGATAACTATATGGTGTATTGGTGCTGCATTTCAGTGAGAGAGTGTAGACCTATTTCTTGCTTGAAGCACACATCCGCACACAAGCATAACTTACTTGGTTTTCTCTTCCAGAAGAATAAATCATACCTTACCTGAAAAGCATGACCTTTTTTCTTTCCTTCTTTTTTCATTTTTCACTTAAACAATTACCTCAAGTCACCCAGCTGAAGTTAATCTCGTTCAAATGGGGGTGACCATGCTGCAAAACCACTGTCCCAGGGTGAGGCGATCAGCAGTACCGAATGGTTGAATTAGCATCTGATGAGCTGTGCTAACCTGAATTACAGCACGTCTCTCTCCCAGCACATCCCTATTTCAGGCTCAGCAGGACTCCAGCTTCAGCCTGGTGCGTGGGTTGACTCAACTTTCAAGCACCGCTTAGCTCAAGGTTTTCATCTGTAGGCAGGAGTTCAGCAGCAGCAACACTGAGATCATGTTTTGAATGAAGGCTTCAATGAAAACATGCTTCCACTCTTCCTTCTCATCCCAGATTGAAATATATTTATTTTGTAGCCAGACATGCTTTAGCCACAACTACTTGGAGCCTATTGGCCAAAAGTTGAATCTGATTTTAAATTCATAGTTCCAACACAGAGAAACACTGTAACCAGGGAAATAGAGATGCTGAAGAGCTGGTCTGGGGACTGTTCCTGCCATAAATTCCAGGAAGTTAATTTAAAAAAATCTTTAGAATTATATTCTTTATAATGTAAAAGTTATACATTTGGTTAGAATTTTGAAATACTTTAATTTTACCTTTCAAATATTTACTGAGAAAATACCCTTGTGATTCAGGAGCCTTAGCACTTACCAGTGGACCTTGATAATTTATCTTCAATAACGGTCCACCCCACTGTTCTAGTAATATGTTTATTGCAGCTTGTGGAGTGCTATGATTTATTTATGTTTTGACCCTAGTACTAATAGATATGAATGATTGGGAACCAGAGCAACACACTGATGTGATCTTCTAAACAGCACTGTCTGCAGCCATCCTTCACATTCGGAAGCTATAGAGAGTTCAGCTGCTGCAATGCCATTATTTTGAAAATAATGTTTCTCTGAGCTCCTCCTGCCCCTTGGAATTTACTATAAAGTGAATTTGTAATTCACTCCTGCAAACTCAGACTTCTAACAACCCCTTCTTGGGTGCTGGTGGTGAAGACACAACATCCCCGAAGGGATACTGGCAGATGTGACATCTTTGGAAGAAACATCTTTGGTGTGAAGGGAGCCCATACTAGTTTCTCCTCCAGTATTTGTCAGAATTCATAAAATCTGTTGGGTGAGAAATTAATGCTGTTAGACAAGGTAGAGTTGCTCTTCTCACTGTCCTCAACAACAGTAAGAAGAAAAGATTGTGTTATCAAATATCTGTAAAAAGAAGGAAAGATACAGAAGTTCGAACTGAGCTGCAGATGCTTTGGCATGTGCAAGCCTCTATAATGTCTTTAATGGAGAGAGTAAATTTTACTGGGAGCAACCAGAAGACTGGCTATTTATGGCACTTGGGTTGTGAAGGAGGCAAGTGCATGTCTCCACTACACCTGAACCCGACTTTTCCTGCTTTAGAAGTAGGACTCAGACCTAGATTTCAGACACAGGAGCCGAGTGCCCAGTCTCCAGTCTGTTTTGCAGGCTCACTTTTCTTTCTTCTGATTTTGCAAATATATGCTTGAAATTTGATTTTAGTTCCAAATGAGAAGCCTCCCCAGAATATCTCAAAACCTTTTTTTAATTCTGCAGATAGGAACTTTTGCTGCATCGGAGATCAAAAAAAACCTGCGTGTGTTGCTGATCATGGCCAGCATATCATCAGTTAGCAGCAACGCAATAAACAGTCGGCACTTTCCAGGATGAAGCCATACAGGATCATTCACAATAATTTTGGGGAGTGGCATGTGCAAGTCAATGGCTTTTCCATTGCAGCAACCCCATAACTGCCTGCAAAAAAACATGACAACACCAGAAAGGTGCCATGAGATGCCGGCAACCGTCCTGCAACTGGGGACAGCTTAGCAGGAGAAAACAGTAGTGCTACAGCTCAGCTTGGGAAACCCCATTTGATTCTTGGCTACTAAAGAACTGAATAATTGATAGGAAAGGAAAGTTTAACAGTGTGACTTCATCAGGTGATTGTACAAATCAGTTCAGGCTCTATTCCTTTGTCTCTCGATAATTGATTTCGTACTACACGGCATATTCTGCTCTTCACACGCAATCTCTCAACACTGGCAAAAGTGAAATATGGCTGATGCAGAACATAAATCAATATAAACTAATCCTAGACGAGTGTTCACAATAAGAATATTTACCATCTTTTTATGTCATGATTTATAAGTCTTGCTGCCATTGCCACTCTTATTATGCAATATGCTCAAGCTTAAAAACTAAGAGGGCTATGTGCTCTCCAGTGCAAGGACAGTAAGTAATGAACTTGAAATTATCAACAGACTTGCAACATCTAAACTCGTGGGGGTTATACAAGCTGCAAAACATTTGGCTCCACTTCAGTGAAGACTTATTTTATAGCCTTTAGTAGTAAAACTCGCAAGCAAGAAATAAGCTCAATTCCCACTCCAGTTAAATATCCAGGAAACCTGAGAAACAGCTCGAGCCTGCAGCCCCGAGGACATCCCAACAAAGCTGCGCGGAGGAGCGCTCTGCCGCGCTGCAGCTCGGGAGCGGAGAGGGCTCCGGGGTCTGCTGCTCCTGCAGGCGTGCCGGTCGAGGGGTTTTGGAGAGCGAGAAGCTCGTGGTAGAAGCTGAGGGAGAAGTACAAGGAATAAGGGCATTCTTTGTGCAGGGAACACAGGTTTTTCTCCCATCTTCCCATATCACAGTCAGAATATTTTATTTCAGCAGAAGGTCCAAGGATACCACGTTTAAGCAGGAAAGGGTAGACTAACCGTTTGGGGCCAGATCTCTTCGATACACTTAGGTGCCAGAAAGTGGAATTCTCATCTATTAAGAGCTACCTTTAAATATACCGCACAAGACTGAGTGAAGCAGCCGACCACCTTTTTCTCAGGACTGTTAATACATTCTACATGTAAATGGACCAGAACCCCCAAACTCCCTGTGCTGTTCCCCGTTGCAGTAATATCTCCTCCTGCTGCTTCTCCTCAGCCCAAGGCTCTCTGAAGCCTTTCCCACAACAGGAGGGGTCAGGGGGCCCTTCCCCAGCAGTCAGTGAACCAGGCAGCTCCCAAGAGACTGAGAGGTGTCTAGTTGAAACTACTCAGCTAGAAGAGGTATAAAGTCTGTTCTTCCATGTTTCGCCTCAGCAATTTACCACCAGACTATTTTGCAATGAGGACGACGAATTGAAGGAAAATAAGCAACATCCTCCAAAGGGGTCACGTTTTCTGAGTCTGATCTTGCAGGTTTTGGTGGAATATGTTTTGAGAATAGTTAATGGTCAAGCCTGTTGGGTAGGGGCCTCATTGCTGGGTCCCTCTGTTCAAAGTACAGCTTCAGGAGCTCGGAGGAGAAAGCAAAAGCGACAGAGACATCTCTGCAGTTCAGTGCAGCTGGTTCTACGTACCAGCCAAGCAGATGTTTTCAGAAATATATCTGTATGTGTGCACGTGTGCTCAGCCATAGGTATTTGAAGTTCCAGGTCACTCTCAGCCTTAACTTCTCTGCAAATGTACCGATTCCCCTCGTTGTGTAGCTGCAGCGCTCTGATCTGGGTACTTGTCTGCTAAGCCCTGGACCCAGGAACATGCGCAAGTTCAGCTTTACAAAAATTATGATCAGTGTAGACTGTGTAACTACTCGAAGGTTAGAAATCAATCTTTTCCTGGGCTGCCATTTGATGAGCAACCGAAAGGCACTGGGACCTTCCCCGCCTTTCCCCAGCAGGTCTCTACCACGGTCTGCACGTAGCTGTGAACATGGGGCCTCAACACAACTTTGTATTGAAAGAGTGAAAACAGAGCACAGTGCAAGACCATACATCACCAGCAAAAAAAAGATAGTTTCCCTGTAAGTGCTATCAGTAAAGATCCTAAGAAGCACTGACCATCCTTTTTTTTTATCTCTACCTTTGCTCATCTGTTCCCATCTCTCAACTTTTTTGTTGGCAATTCTGTACTTTCTGCACTTACTATTGACTTCTTTCCACCACCTTCTTACAATACAGGGCTGTTTGTCAGCAACAAGCATATTAATAACTTTCAGCTGATGAAGCACTGCAGGAGCCATCATTATACAAATCCCACATACCTGAAGCAACGTGAAATGAAATAGAAGCTTTGAACTCCAAGCACAAGCAGATGATACACAGCCACTGGGGATGCTGGGGCAGGGAGAGACAACCAGGGACATCGCAGACGATACGGACCCCAGCCGACACTGAACATCACAAAATTAGAAGTTGTGTATTATTATCTCTTTCTTCTCTGTCTTCCACTGCAGCAGCCATCAGGCCGATCCTCAGTCAGGCAGCTCAGGCACTGAAGCGAAGGCTGCAGCATCATCTTTGTGCTGGAGTAACGGCTGCAGGATGCAGCCCAGAGCCGACCGTCTGCTCCCGGAGCCGGCCACCCCTCAACACCTGGCACCGTCTTGCTGCAAAGAGACACCAAGTCAAGAAATGAGAGGCTGGGAAGTGACTTCCTTCAGAATAAAAAAGGTGGACAAGGCAAGGCAGACGTTCCTCCTCCATAGATGCTTTAAAAGCACCTTTTGCCTCATCACCTAATGAGTTGCTGATTTTCCTGATCCTGACAGCACCTCTCACGAGGATTAGCTGTCCCTTTAGAAGAATGCCATGATTTTAATAGCAACACCTGTTCTTACTCCTTTCTGGACCTCTAATAAGCTCTTTCTTGTCCTCTGTATTGCAATAAAATTAAAAGGCAAGCCCCTATTTTCCTCCTTAAATGTCTTTTTGTTCAATGCCCTGACAGGTACACTGGATTTTTTCCATGTACATCATTAGGTACCCAGAGGTCTGCCAAAGCTGGGAAAAGTCTAATACCTCACCACTTACACTTCTGCTTCTTCCAGATCAAAATTAGAAGGACTGTCTTTTTGGTTATTTTCAAGGGGGGAGAACCATCCCAGAACCATCACTAAGGTTAGTAAAGACCTCTAAGATCATAGAGTCCAACCGTCAACCCAACCCCATGTCCCCAAGCGCCTCATCTACACGTCTTTTAAATCCCTCCAGGGATGGGGACTCAACCTTTATTTTTCCCCACTATCACAATGGCTTAGCAATGTGCTCACTGTCAGGGCCCTGAGGGCACTAATAAGCCCTAATGACCCTGATCAGCCTCCCTGGGGTCTCCCTCCCACCCTGCCCATGTCCCAGGACCCTATTTCATCCCAGCCCAGAGCCATAGCCTGCCGGTCCCCAGCCCCACCACTGCCCTGGTTCCCCTCATTCCCCTCACCAAGCTTATTTCAACCTCCAAAATTCAGTACATGGAGCTGCATGTGCTGTGGCAAACATGATTCAAAATTTGAAGAAACATGGAGAAATGTAGTGGACAAACTTAGCAAGAACTGGTTACCAGCAGCGTGCGCAGCCGGGGAAAGTTATTTCAACAGTCCCGTTAATCAGAGTAGTAAGAGAAAAGGAGAATAAAATGCTACTGTAAGAATACATGCAGTCAAACATGGGATACAAATTTTAACAAGGTTTTGCGTCATAGAAGACTTGGTTAAAGAGGAATAGTGGCAGCAGGACCTCACGTGTCCCAGTTGTCCTTGAACAAGTGCAGAGAGGCTTTTGGTACGGTCTCTCTGGAGAGCAATGGTTTACCCATCAAGTGCATTAACAAATTAGCACCAGAGATGCAGATTTTTGCCTAGCCTACAGCTGTAAATCCCATAGTTTAATGTCTTTCCAGCTAGCATCAGCCCATCACAAAGCACTTCACACAACTGATAGAAAAGGTCTTACAACCTCCCGCAAGGTTTGTCTCTCCATTTGCAGACAGAGGGGCTATTTCCTCAGCTCCTGATGAAAACTCGCTACCATGTGGGGAGATTCACATCCGCTACCGCATCTGACGGATCACGTGTGCATGGGAAGTGCGTGCATTTTATATTGAGTCATAATTACGTAAATTGGAAATAATCCCAATAGCAGACACCAGAGCCAGCATTTCTGTCCTAAAGCTACAGCTGTAAACCCACGCCGCGATCCAGGCTCCCTCATCCCCCTCTGCCTCTGCAGAACAGGTCCTCTGGGCCCAGCAGAAGATTGTGCTGGAGTCCCAGAGGCTGCAGGAGCTGTTTAATCTGGATTACAAGGGGCTTTCTTGGAATTTAGGGTCTGGGTTCATACCTGAGTGGCTGTGCATTTAGGCAGAAAGAATTACAGGCACATAGGGAATTTTCTGTCTAAAAAGGTAATTAGCAAGTTTTGGGTTCTCCCAGTGTTAGGCAAGCACCGAGAAGGGAGCTATCAAACCATAGTTTGAGGGTTTGAGTTTGCACAGCCATTGTGTACTTACATCTTCACTGGATCAGGTCTGGAATCACCCTATCACTTCCTTTGGAAGATCTACTGCCCTCCAGGAATGGCATCACAATAATGGGGTAATAAGTGGGCAAAGGGAAACATACAATTTGTGTATATTTGCTGTATTTAAACTAATTAGTGCTTTACCTTTGTAACTACTCCAATTTTTTCCACCAGCTCTAGGTACTTTAACAATCTTTTCACAGAAAAATTAGTCTCCTCATACAACAGTTAATGTCAAAACAAGGTGCTTGCAAATCTAGGCTTGTTGCCTGTTGAAGGCAGTAACAGATGTCCTTTCTGATCGTTATTTGTTGCACATATGAACCAGCTACTGAGAGGTTCTAACTCACAGATGCATTTGTTTGATGCTTCCATTTCGTTTGGAAATACTTCTATTGGCCAACTGCAATAAGAATTGATTTTGCGAAACAGATGGAGATTATCCTGCTGATCACTGGTTCTTAGTCATAGTTCAGAATATTTTCTGTGCTGTTCCTCTAAAGTACATTCATGCAAAACAACCACATTAAAAACCCTCCTACATTAAAATGTAGTAAAAAAGTTTGATGTTAACCCTTGAGAGCTCCCAAGGAATTAATGGATAAAGCTGATTTTAACTCTTACCACCCCAGTTTGATGTAGCTGAAATGACATGAAGAGGCACATACTTACGCCAAGATAGATGCTTGTAGTGGAGAGAAGTCACAGCTGATGCGGAGCATTGGGCGCACAGGGGAGCCCACGCTCCTTTATTAGCTGTGAGCACTGAAGGAAGCAGGAGAGGGTTTGATGGTAGGAAAGCGTGTGCTCAACACAGACAACAGATGTAACAGTAAGTACGTGCCTCTTGCTCTGCCCCCAGGACCCGCTCTGGAGATCATCCACTTTAACACCCAAAGTCCTCATGAGGGCCAGAGCCACCTGAGCATACATAGAAAAAACCTGAAATTTTGCCCCGAAAAGCTGAAACAAAACAGAGCAATCAGCATAGGAAACAGAAGTGGAGGAAACACTAGGATTATTAGGCAAGAGTAACAAGACTGCAATGTTTTGTAGGCCTACAGTCCTCAAAATGCAGTTCTAGCGAATACACATTGTTTTTTTAAAAAAACGTTTGTAAGCAAAATGATGGTGCCCCAGGAACAAGCTGCCAACTAGTAGGAAACTACTAATGACTAGTAGTAGGAAAAATGTGTTCTTGACAATTGTACCTTTGCATTTTACTGCAGAGGCTGAGGCACAAAAAGCACAGTGCTGCCTAGACAGAGGATACGCATAAATAAGTATCAGCAGGAGACGCAGCACTCGGGGAGCGTGGCTGGAGAAGACACTTCCTGCGCATGGCAATGTTTTCTGGAAGAGTAGCTGGAATATGGTTTATGTTGATTCATAAATGTGTCATTTTTGGAGGGAGGCTGCAAAATGCGTGAGTGAAAGTGGCACTGGAGTGAACGCTGGGAGTGTGGGAGGCAGGAGCACAAAGAGCAAAGGAGAATAACTGAAATAAGGTTAGAGGAAGCGGATACAGCCCTGAGGAACAACAGAGAGGGAGAGGAAAGACACGACACCTTACAGAAACAGTGGTAGATCAGAGACCCAGTAAAACCAGAGGAAGAGGAGGGGTTATCTAGCACTGGCATGGGGCAGAAAGCAGTGATTTGAAACAGAAACACTAAATAAGCTGTTCTTAAAAATTTGCTTAACAAGAAGTGTGTATGCAAAATTATCCCTCAGTCTATGATTGTGAAATTTGTTAGGAAAGAGAAGGTAAAGGGGGACAGGAGAAAGAAGAACAGAAACACCTCTGGCTGTACCACCTCTGCTCCAGCCATATGCAGAGGTGGGACAGGAGAAAGAAGAACAGAAACACCTCTGGCTGTACCACCTCTGCTCCAGCCATATGCAGCCCCTACTGCACAAAGTCCACCTCTCCCCCCCGTTTTGTCCTGTGCTCTGCAACCTGCCTGAAATCCCACTGGAAATTCTGCTCCGAAAGCTGCTTGTATTGGCCCTGCAGTCTTTTGAAACTTGAATACAAATTAAACCATCCGCACGGAGAAGACAAGTTCCACTCCAGTAAAAGCTCCCACATGACTACGAACTTGGTATCCTGCTCTGTAAAATACTGGTTGCCCAAGTAATTGAATTTTTCTGATGGCCCAGGATAAAATACATAGCCAAAAGTCTCTGTCAGTCTCCTAGAAAAGGGACAAGCATGATGAGCTTCTTGGAAGGAGAGCGAGACATCCCCCGGGCAGGGACTCCAGCTAGACAAGGCTGAGCAGTCCAGCATGGACAGCCACCCAACCCAGCTTCAGACTTGGGCAAGGACCCCTGCCCAGCGGCTGCGGGAGTTCACACTTAGGGGAGGGATGGGTGCTAAAACAAGGTCTGCAAGTTCTCCTGCTCTACATCTGGTTAATTTTTGACAAATAAACTCATAAAAAGAGAATAATAAGTCATACCAGGAGCAACTGTCAAAATTATGTCAGTTTGAAAGATAATTAAAATGTGGCCAAGTTCGGTTGTGCAGTAGATCTCTTATTTCAGCACTACAAAGGAAATTCCAGCTATTGCTTTGTAATCAGCTTTCCAACAGAAACAAGTCTACCATAGAGCTTACAGAGCACAGCTTGAGAGTATTAGACTTCAAATAATTTTGGGCATTTCAGAAGATGTCTTTTTACACCAGCTTATTGTCTGTTTCCCTAGAAACAGGAATCAGCACCCACTAGCAAAGGAGATGGAAATTGTGTTAATTTTAGCTGCTGCTGTTTATTCCAAGTTCATTTCCATTTTCAAAGAAACAGACACAAAAGTATTGTAGAATCTCGCGCTGCCATTTTGCAGGCTATAGGCAAACCCTGGATTTCCTATTCATGCAGTTTCACTCATTAAACCCTGGGTTTACATCAAGCCATTGTAATCACGAGGTGGTCCAGATTTGCTCCTAGCTGAACCCAAGCTCATACAAGCCTCAAACAGTCCTGGCTGGATTTTCAAGCTAATGATGAAATCCAGGAGGCAAATGTAGGCTGGGATTTCATCAGTGCGAAGTTATGCGTGACTTTGCATTGGATGAGTTAGGGCAAAACATGCTTCAGACACATCCAAGTTTCAAACATTGTACACGATCTCCTGTGTAGCTTGACCACCTTGGTAATGTTCAACAGTTGGTTTGCAAAGCCAGCAAGGGCAGCAGAGTCTGAGCAACACCTGGCTGGTTTTTCACTCTCTACACAATTTTAAGAAAACTATGGATATATTTCCTCAGGAATAGACCTGGATGTAACTCATGGCTTTTAATCAAGGTTTTTGGAGGCTAGTAATGAGCTGCCTCTCAAAGCTTTGTATGCAACACCTCAAAGTCAGTCCACCTGAAATATCTCCCCAGTACCTTTGCAACTGTTCTCCTGTTGGAAAACCAGCATTCTCAGCGAACTGAGTTTAACTAAGTGTGCAAAATTTCATTATTTTGACTATAACCAGCTTTCATTCAGATGGTTTTGCACCAATTACAAGCCACCTAGCTCAGCACTTTCCAGTCAGTGGTGCTTTAAGCATCTCGTCCTTGCTTACTTTGCCTTTATTTCTTTTGGTTTGTTTCATGTCAGCTTTAGGCCTCTTGTCATTGTTATGTTGTGAGCAGGCACAGCTTGAACCTTGGGCGCATAGTATCAGCTCTTTGCACCATTATGCTACATCTCCTTATTGTCCTTATCACTGCATATTTAGGGCTGTGCTAAATGTAGGACCTCTTGATTTTTGCAGACTTACCCCTTTTCTTTTGCTTTACTGCTACTATCCATGTCGGCTCACACTTTGTTGCTTCTGCTGTATGAACTGAAAGCAAAAGGGATCTCAGGTCAGAGGAACACAACCTGATCAGAGACCCCTTCCCTCCCAGAGATCTTGAATCAGTGGTACGTAACTTTGTTTTGACTCAGCTGATGAAGAGCATTTCCAGAAATAGTGTCTTCTAATCAGCTTTACCTACCCCCTCACCTCAGGTAAGGGGTTTGTCCTGTAGGGTGTGAGTGGTTTACATTGCTATTACCAGACAGCAAGGACAGTCCCACAATGAGGATGGGGCAAGAAATCGCAGATCAATTGTATGGGATGCGTTATACAAGAACCAGCCAGCTGAAGTACCCAGGAGCTGTGGACTCCACTCAACCCCAAACACACAATTATATTGCATTACTCACCATGCTGCGTAAGCAAAATTTGGGGGCTTCAGCAGTCAGGTCCTGGGCTGAACCCCCCGGATTACCAACAGGTCTGTTTTCAAACTGTTGAGAGTCTGTCCACAGTGATTTAATTGAAACACTTCAAGCTCACAGAATAATCACCTTGTTAAAACTGTTTCCTCTAGTAGTTTTCTAGCTCACTCTACTCAGTACATTAAAGTTTAATCTAAATGTCTTTATAATGTTCTGGTTAAATGAAAAATTTTTACCAAAATTTTGTACTTCTCATAGGCTCACAGTCCAGGTTGGGAGGGACCTTGGAAGATCTCTAGTCCAACATCCTGCTCAAAGTGGCTTCAAAGCTGAATTCAGACGAGGTTAGTCACAGCTCTGTCAACATGGATCATGAAAACATCCAAAAATTCAGCAACATTTTAAAGCATTCCCTTGTGTTCTTAAGGCTTACCTGAAATTAATGGGGAAAAAGCCTTTCTCAAATGGAAGCATGGTCACTTCTACCTGATTTTTCCACAAAGGATCTTTATGTACCAAAGAACGGCTATTAAGTGCAGAGTTTTTTGTGTGCACAGATCCTGTAAAACCTTCCGCCAGCGGTTCCCTGCAGCAGAGAGAGAATGCTGTGAAGAACAACAAGATACTGAAGAGAACAGGAGACAAGGGTAAGGGTTACAACAGGAGAGATTAAGAGGTAGACTTAAGATGTAGACTTAACTTCAGGGAAAATTTTTCAGATAGCCAAGGAAATTGGAAGTACTCTGGGTTAGGATTCGAGAGATCAAGAGATCTTCTGGAAATAAGTGCAACATAGCATAAGGTGCACTTTGTACATCAAATACTGTTTTCTTGTGTAAAAGTTCGATAGCTGGAAAGGCACTCACATTATTAGCATTTCATCTTTCACCATGTATCGAATTTCCAGTTGTCCTCAAGATGTTTTGGCATCTATTTTTAGTTTTGTTATGTTAAATTCTGACTATAGAGGGGGAAAACAGAAAGCAAATGCTACTGAGACAACACTTCTTACCCCACTTCCACCAAAAAATCCTATCTACAGTAGTCGACTTGTTTCTCGCACAGATCAGAAGTGATGAGCATGCAGACTGGAAACACTGTTCCACAACAGACCAGATGTTATTTAGTCATCAGCTAAATAAGAACAGTCTGACCAGGCTACAGTATAAAAAAACAGAAAGGTAGAAAAAACAGATATGAGCTTGATAAGATGGACAGGAAAAGGGAATATAGCTCACTAACATAAAAGTCATAAACCCTGTTTGCAAGGCATCAGTGTGACCTTGGACAAGGCTGCATGACAGTCAGCAGCATATAATTTAATGCAAAAATCCTAGAAACTTTAATTTCTAATAGTAGTTAGGTAAAGAGAGAAAGCAAAGCAGAGTGCAATTACCTGCTGGTTTTTTATGCAGTATTAATGTGTCATATTGTTACAGGGAATTGCGGTGCTAAATAAGAACTCAGAAGAATCAAGCTTCAGATGTACAAGATTGTTACATGGTCTTTTTTGTGTGCCTTGGGGACCCAGCCACTTTGTAAGAAGAGGAAAATTGAGTTGACTTTCCTTTAAACAGGAAGGGGTTGTTGAGCCTATCAAGTCATTTTAAATTTACAAAAATGTAAGCAAAAAAACATGGACCTAAGAAGTTTTCCTGACAGAAGTGAACTGCATAATAAGCACAATGCTCTTCACTGGAAAGGTTACGGTGACCTACTTGGTTGGTCAGGAAGGAGATATTCTTGCCAAGCTGGAGCAGAGTGTTTGCTAGAACACTTTCAGGGAGAGCACAGGGGGTGGGTAGGGACATAAACGTAGTCACGAGCTACTAAACGGCTACGTAAGCACTAGGAACAGTCGATGCCCTTGTGTTTGAGTAATATGGTGAAGAAAAATAATATGTATAACAGCTAGAATAAGTTGTAAAAAGCAACTGTAGGGACAGGGGGAACTCTGAAGCTTTCTCCAGCCTTTCCAGAACCCCACTTTGCTCATGTGAAGTCACATTAATGTAAATAAGAAAAACTGTTTTGATTTTAAAATTCTAAAAAATTAACATTTTTAATTGTAGACTTTTCTTTTATTATGTAGCTTCACAGCATAACTTTGGAATAGCTAGTGAAATGCCAGTTAACAGTAAAATATAGAGCTTTTAACTTGGCCATTGTCTAATTTTAGTTTAGGCAGATAATCAAGAAAATTACTCCTCTCAAGGGTAAAAGAAGGTCTGACAATAAACTGCAGGAGAGGGAAGAGCTGCAAAGAAAGATAAATGTACCCTAACAGTGATGACTTCAGTGGGCAGGGCACAGGCTCAGGATGGCAGGAGACAGACAACACGAGCAGCCCGTGGCAGACCACTCTCCAGCAGATCAAAAAGAGGCGGTAACACCCCAAAACCCATTCCTTGATCAAATAACTTACGTGGTCTGACCAGGCTACAGTAAAATAACTGTGGGCAAATCGCAGTAACAGCAGGATACCAACCGCCTCTGCAGTACAGGAATACCAGTAATGAAATACCTTATTGCGGTACATGCTCACATCTCATGGGCAGAAAGTGCTGGTCAACATCTCTGGTGCACGCTCCGATACGTCCCCTCGGCACTGCACCGGTGGCCTGTGACAGCACCCGATAGCCTTCAGCACCTCCCGCCATCCCCCGTCCTCTGGAGGGGACGACCTGGCTCAAAGCACAGAGTCAAGACGTACTGTCTGCTCGGGTCACAGCTTCAAGTCAAACAATCTCTGTAGGGTTTGTTGCCTTATTCAGCCCAGTTTTCCACATCACTTGCCTTTTCCCCAAGCCTCAGAAGTGCCGTAAACAACCTCCAGCATATACGAAGCGCAGCTCGAGCATCCCACTTCAAGCCAGTATTCACAAGCACCCTCACCACGGGGCCGTTTTCCCTCAGCTCCAGCCTCTTTTCTACCCTGTTCATCCGAGTCACAGAGTCACTTTTTGAAAGGTTTTCAGACACAAAAAAGGAGCTGGCTTACCCACTTCTCAAACCATTTTCTTTTAAATTATCAGGCAGATTTTTTTAATGCATAGACACCTGCCCGACCGCCCAGGCTGCGCCTGGGACCATGCAGCACCCCCACAGCAGTGCCCGGCGCACCAGCTAACGAGGTTTCCTCCTTCCTTCGGCAGAGCTGTGCGCAGGGCAACAAGCTCAGGAGAAACAATGACAATAAGCCACAATGACAACAATAACCCATAACGCGGGGCCGGGGAGCCTGGGCAGGACAGCTCACCAGCGGCAGCATCCCTGCGGAGAGCACCTCCCTGGTGCTGGGCTGGTGGAAGAAGACTGAGCTTGCTCTGCTCCTTTTAAATAATGACCTTAATTCTGCATCTCCTCCAGCTGGTTCTTCCCCGATCCACCCAATATTCCCAGCTGTAGTTAACAAGCTGGTGCAGGCATCGGGTCTCAAGTTATTTTGCTGCAAGAGTCCATGAAGGAAATTGTGAAGACAGAACTTGGTTACCGAAGCAGGGGCTTTCCCATCAAAAAAAAAAAAAGTTGGAAAAAATTATGAAAGGATTTTGTCCCTTAAATTAAATGTGTAACTGAAAAGCTATGCTGCTATCTGCTATATACTTCTGCCACTTGTAGCAAAAGGAAATCAAGAACTACTTAAAATAAAAATGTTCTATGGTCTAAAGCGTTCCCCTTGCAGCGACCTCGGCACGAGGAGATTTTTGTAGAAAACATGTTTTGGGGTGGAATCTTTATGTTTTACCTGCAATACAGGAAACATTTGCATGCCGATTCAAATACAGTTAGAATGAGATTTTGAAGACAAAATCTGTTAAAACAAATCCTCATAAATTTTATTTAACACTTTTATTTGCTGTTTACAATGTTGACACATAATGATGCAATGATGAAAAAAAGAATGTTTTAACAGAAGAAAATAACAAATGAAGATAGTTTAGAAATAATTTTCACTCAAAGTTTCCTCTAACCTCCGAATTGTACATACTAACTTCAAAATCTCTGTAGCCATAGGAACCTTGAACCAGTAACACTATAGGTTCAGAAAAATCTACTTAGTTTATCAGCAACTTCAAAAAGTAAAAAAAGGATAAAATCATACAATTTTAAAGCTTTACAATGCAAATATAATTTTTTTCTGTAAGTTTTCAGAGTTTTCTAAAAGGTATCAAAATATTTTGTTCTTAGGAAATTGATAAATTACTTCAAGAGTTTTGTAAGGTCGACTTCAGTAAAGATAAAATCAATTTGAGAAATGGTTTCTACTTACTGCATCTACTTCTTTACTGAAAAGTTTTACCCTCTAAATCCATAGAAACTGAAACTTCATGATGGCTGTGAAAGAACGTGGATAAACAAGACAAAAATTAGAGATTGATGGAAACTTCATGGCTCCTTCTGGCTTAATAAGTGAACTCCCCACATTTCTCCAACATTTGAACTCTCCTGCAAACACTGATGATTTTTTTAAGTGAAAGAAAAATATAATCTTGTTTTACTTACTTTGGGCTTAGTTATGAAAACATTATGTTTCTATTAAGAAAGCAAGCAGTTGGTGCTTATCTTCCATCACTTGTCACAAATGTGATTTGAGCAACAAAGCCATTATCCAGCTGTTTGCTGGTTTTTATATTTTACCCTTGGAGTCTCACTATTTGCTCTAGTACATGAAAAGCAAGAGGTACGACCCAGCAGCCGATCCCCAGGGCCCCCCAGCACCGAGGCGGGCGGGGAGCCGGGCTGGTGGGGCGGGCGCCCTCGCGACAGAGCTCACCGCCTGCCGCTGAAACCCCGCGCGCGGCACGGGCGCGGGTCAGGCTCCTGGCGCCCGTTTGTTTTCAGAGAGGGCGTGAGCAAGAAGAAAAGCTCCACCGCTATTATTCAGATGATGCAATGCTTTTGAGCGAAGAAATGTTCCTTCCTGCAGACCTTGGAAATTTTGTGAAGCGAGGACCGGCAATTCAATAACTGCAGCCTTCAAAGACCTTCTAAGGGTGCATTCCCCCCTCTTCTCCAAGGCACCTCCCCAGGCAGCTAGCCTGAGAGCTTTGATAAGAATATTAAAATACAAAGGTGTCGTGGTTTAACCCCAGCCAGCCGCTGAGCACCACGCAGCCGCTCGCTCACNCCATCCCAGCCAAAACCAGGACAAAAGGAAGTGAAGAAAATTCAAAATGATCCAAAGAGGAGATTTTTTTTTTACTTTTTTTTTTTTTTAAACCTTGTTCTGGAGCACGCAGGCTTTGCCCAGAGGAACCACAAAGAACGCAGCAAAGGCAAACCCTGCCTTTCGGCCAGCGGTACCCCAGCCCAGAGCTGTCTCCCTGGGGACCGGGTGGGCAAGGAGCATCTCTGGATTCGAGTGGGTGCCAGCTGAACCAGTGTCATGGTGTGTAGCTGCTTCCACCGCCCAGCAAGCAGAGGGGCTGCTGCGTGGGTCAGGCCGTGTCCCCAGCGGGTGCTCAGCCCTCAGTGGCAATGCAGATATTGCCCCCTCCCAGGTACCGATCCTGAAAGCGTCAGCTCTGCAAAAACCAGATATTTTAGGAGAAACTAGAACAGAAATAGAGCATTCGGGTAGTGCGAATATCTGAATATTTTTAAAAGAACTTGTAGATGCGGTATCTTATTCTTTCTGCAGCTGTTAGCAGGAATATAGGCCAAAATACACCTACTTCACTCTTTAGATGTCTGGAATATGAGTTGCATGTAGAGTCAAATGGATTTTCTTTGTAAAATGATCAACGTGGCGTCGTTTCATTACACCCACTCTTTGCATTCAGATTTCATTTCAGTCTCCAGACAGTTCCCAGAAGTGAGAGCTTGGCTGTTTTGGACACCTGGGGCCAGCTCTTGCGTTGGTTCATGCCGCGAGGTTAACGGGCGGGACGGACACACGGCGGGGCCACGGCACTACCACGATGACATGACACAGCATCTTCCCTGCACCGGCTTTCCCCGAGGCTGTGGTGCACGGAGGGATGCGGGCAATGGGAATGGGACCCACCAAAAACCGGGAGCACCAGGTAAAACGTCTCCCCAGCAGCCAGGAAGAAATTTGGGGGGGACCCGACAACGGTGGTACTGAAGAGGGGTGTGAGCAACTTCACGTGGTTTCCAATGCAGAAAGTTTCCCAATTTCTGTGCCACAGCTTGTCACCTCCCAGCTTTTACTGTCTGGTCTGTGTTAAGCACCATTAGGATTGGAAATAATAACCTGTTACTCAGTTTAGCTCACTGTCTTTGATACACATCCGTGAAGTCGACTCAAATTGTACCACGGGATTTTTAAGGGATGTTATAGTGAGGAAATTAAAAAAAAGTCCTCTCTACTGGTGTTAATGTAAAGCATACCTTTTATTTTGTCTGACAACAGCTCTCTTCTATCAGTTTGAATTTACTTTTTAATTATGTATATTGCGTTTTTTCACGTGAAGCTCCAGACTAGAAATATGTATCTCATTATATTTTACGTTATTCAATTGACCTAAACACAAAGGCATTTTTCTTGAAAACTGAGTGCTCATGTACCTTTTTAATTAAAGCTTAAAAAGCTTTTAATTAAAACAATAAATCACAGACAGCAGGGTCTATCCAAATTGTCTCCTGGCCTGGGTATATTTTTCCTTTTGTGATCGGTTTGACCCAAAAGGTAACAAAACAGGTGAAAATGGCTTTCACAATTAATTAATACAGCAGAAATTACTCTACTATTCCACATGACAAGCCAAGGAGCATATTTGGAACAGCACTGCTGTGACCTGCTTGGGATCACTTCGGACCATCTATATCCCTTGATCTCCCCTAAATACGCACCCGTGGCAGCAATGAAGCCTTGGCCAGCCAGTAAATCACGCTTTGTCTGCCATTCTAGCCCGCACCTTCCCTGCTCCAGTGTAGAGACTAGATTCAACTTTCTGGTGTAATTTTGTTGTCTCTTCCCCGCAGAGCCGAGGTTTTCCAGAACTGAGTGGTCTTTACGCCACCGGGATGTTCTGTTGCCTCCTGGGCTGTATCCCATGCCCAGCTCAGCTGTGGTGCCGGGGATGGAGGCACGAGGTGGATGTGGATACTCAGCAGGATCAAAACAGAAACCTGGGAACCTCCGGGAGCTACTATTAGGCAGATCTTCTGTGAATCTGTGCCAATCGGGGTAACTGCATTTCTTTCTGAATCTTCTTTTAGTTTAGAAACTCATTAGGAATATACCCAGTCCATCGCAAAAAAATGCACTGAAGTTGAATACGATATTTTTGGCCCCAAGACTATAATTACTACTCAAATTCTGTAAATTCGATGTGTTCTAAATATTCAGAATTTCTAACAGTCAGGATTTGTGCTTATAGAACACAGACTTTTGCAATTACAATTTTTAAAATAAAAAGATGAGCCAATTAATTATTCCCTCGATTAATGATAAAAGTTCAATTGATCTTCATGTCCTCTCAAGTGTTACGAAAACCTTTTCCATTTTCGGACATTGTTTTTTTCACACACTGAGTGTTACAACCACTAAAACTCCCCATTGCATCTTTAGTACTGAAGTGGAAAATATTACCCTTCTTGTACTCCTGTAGATATATTATGCTGCATTTGTATTTTTAGAGAAATATTTTCAGAAGTGCCCAATGAACTTGTAAATGAACTATTATGTTTGCAGAGGAAAATTCATTTGCACGTGACAATTAAACAAGCATACAATCTTCAAGTTGTACATAGCAATAATTGTAGTACACACAAACTAGACAGAGAGAAAGGAAACTCCTTCAGAAAGCCATGAGCAGGGAGGGGGGAAACAAGTTGGTGGGAGACGGTGTTCCCTTTCTTCTTCTTCCCAGTCTCAGTGGTAATAGGTAATAATAACATGCACGTACACAAGATGTTCAGCTCTCCTGATTAACCTGTCCTGCCCTGTACGCTTCCCAGTTCTGGAAATCTCATTCTATTCAAGGACAAACGAAAAGCAAAACTGCAAAAAAAAAAAAAAAAAGCAAGCTGGGTGACTTCAAGGAGGAACAAAATATCCCAATAAAGCCAGCAGTAAACTCAAACCACTTGCCTAAAACTATCGAGTAGTAAAGCACGAAAGACTTGGCTCGTGCTGCCGTGCAATTCTGCTCCCCGGAGGTCAAGTGGACCCCGAGGCACGGCCGGCGCAGCCCCCCCACGGGCCCCTGGACGCTTCAGCGCCGGCGACGCAGGCGGGAGCCTGCAGCTGCCAGCGGCCCGTCCTCTCCCTGAACACCGCGACCTAGAATCATAGAGCCATAGAACCATAGAATCACTAANTGATCCGTAAAGGTGCCCAGCGGGTCCTGTGCCATGCTCCCGGAGCGGTGCGGCCAGGCCAGGCCGAGGCGGGCGTCTGGCAGAGCGGGGAGCGGCGGGCGGCATCCCGGCGCTGCTGGCCGCGGAGCTCTGGCCGGGGCAAGCCTCCCTCTCCAAACAGATGCAGGTGGATCGAGCAAAGCCAACGTGCCTCTGCCAGCACCTCCGCTTTCTGCGCGGGGCGGGTTAAGAGGGTTTTTCTTCCCTTTCCAAAACTAGAAAGGATCCCTCCCCTAAGTATTATCCTACCCTGAGCCTTTTTTCCCTGTCTTTTTCTGATCGTGGTCTTTAGCTCATCTCCTTCGGGTTTCTTTATCCACCTTTGTTTATTTTTCTGTTAACTAGTTTGGAGGAGGCAAAGCCTCATGTTTCTCTTCTCCCAGCTGCACGTTAAACCCCTCGTTACGGCGAAGGAAGGTGCTCGCAAGACCCACACGCAGACGAGGCAGTGGGAGGCTGGAGGAACGCGGACGCTCCTAAGGAGGGAGCTACATTAAATTATTATTAACCCGGTTGTCTAGTGCCGGTGCGCTTCCCAGCTCATCTCCTTTCTTTGACACGGAGGAGCTGGCAGTATATACTGCGTACGATGAGACATTCCCAGCGAGATCGCGGGGTCACACCCAGAAAAGAGGCAAAAACTCTCAAGAACATGATACAGCACTGTTGAAAAAGAAAAATAAGCCAAACACAATTTCACCTTCTATAGCTGAGGGGACTTAGGGCCTTTATAGTCTTTCTGAACAAGAGAACAAAGACTATACTTTTAAGTGTTTTCTGTTTGGGGAGAATTGTTTCATCGAGACCTGAGGGATAGAGAGACTTTGTCAGATCATAGGCTTTAATTAAGTTTGCCATGCTCAGCTCATGAGCTTTCAAACCCTTCCCAAGAAGAAAGAGAAAGGGAGACGGAGAGCGGTTGTCAAAAGCAATCTCGAAGTTTCTGCAGCCGTGATGGGTGTACGGTACAAAGGTGGTGCATGAAACACCGTGATTCCTCACGTGAGTATCATCAACCAGATTATAAATTTTAAACAGTTTCCGGCATGGAGGGATTATGGAAGACGTGCACGATGGCATGTGCCTCCAGAAACTCTGCAAATGCATAGTGCGGGCATAACACACGGGGCTTCCAGGTGGGCCTGTGGGCTGCCCTTTGGGGTGGCCCTCTCCTGCTGACCTCTGCGAGACCCTCTGCCAGCTGAGCTGGTGCCAAGATGTGACTGGGGTCTCCGGCCAGAGCACAGAGCAGAACCTCTTCTTGACACCGAGCTGCTCGGCTGTGAGCTAGCGTGGGGTGAAGATGGTATGTATTTATGGCATGAGGTTCAGCTGCCCGTAGGACAGCACTGGGCGGTTTGCAGCGCATGCTCTGGGAACGTGTTTTGTTGACAGCTGGAGTGTAAATATTCACCTCAGAGAGGAACATTCGCATTGATTCTTGGCATGTGGCTTTGCTCCAGAAACAGCGTGACCTCCGCCCAGGAGTTGTCCCCATCTCACTCCCGTCCACACGAGAAGCTGCCCGGGAGCCCAGTGACACTTTCCAACACTCGGGCCGGTGTGACTGACCTGGGGGCTAAAGCCTGAGATCCTCTTCGCTTACCCTGGCAGCCCAGCCCCTTACAGCAAGGAGATGAGGTAAGCGCTCAAATGATGACCAGTGGAGTCTGGTATCCCAGAATAACCAGCCGTGTCTCCCCCAATTAACTGCCGAGCAATAGCAGCATTCCTGCTGGCAGCACAGCACACCGAGCTGGGAGATATCACCCCCGGCTGCCCAAAAGTCCTCGGGGGGGATGGTCACTTCCAGAGATGAGCCATCAAACCTTCTAATTTCCTCCACTTTTTCTCCTGGGTTCCTACCCGAGCTAGGCGAACAGCGAAGGCCGTGAGAAATGTACGTTTCATACCCAGCCGCAGCGGCAATCATCTAGATGATGTACATCGGTGACATTTTTCATGAGAATAACTAGTAAATGCTGATGATCATTTCTTCTAATTACGTATGCACAAGCTATTTGCACTCATTGCCAGCTCTGGAGTTTGTAACTAGATGAGGCATATTTAAATGCAACGTTGCATATAAAACGTGAGAAAATTCCTACAGGCTGCCAGTATTTTGTTCTTCATGTGACCAAAGCAAAACCCATCGGACCGTGAATTGTGATTTGCAGAAAAGCGTTTAATGGGTTGAGAGAAGCTGAATCGGAGCAATGACCCAACCCCATGCACCTTCCTAGGGGCAGACACTCGTCCCTGTGTGGTCCTCTCCCACCCACCCACAGAAACACTCGCTCGGTGTTGATGGTGCTACAAAGCTGATCAATCTCGGTAAACTCCCCCAGTTGAACGGGCAGTTCAGCCCTAAGCGGGGCACTGGGGTGAGGAATGGGAGATGGCTTTCCCTTGAGGGCTGCTGGCCGCAGATGTTGGCACCTCATAACCCAGAAAGCCCAAGGAACTGCTTGGGTTCAGGACAGACCTTCATCTGGAGGAGAGACAGAAGAGATAGAAGCTAAAAATATATAAAAGCGGTGGTCTAAAACAACGCCTTTAGAATCTGTTGCAGTTGGTAACAGGACAGGCAATGTGCGGAGCGGGCAGGGCAGTGCCAGCACCGCGGATCCCTACGGGCAGGTTTGGTGCTTGACGGAAACTTATTTGGCAGGACCAGCGCAAGCAATGCCGTCAGTGTTTTGTTGTAATGAATCTGCTTTTGCTCAGTTTTCCTGACAGTTTGGCTCAGCCGCCTTGTTTAAACACAAAAGACGAGCCTAAGGTCTGAGTTCAAGCCGGCTGCTTCTGTCCTAACTCTTATTTTCACCTTCTGCAGGTGAGACACATCCCCTCACGGAAGGCAAACACACAATTTTGCGGGCTGTGCTCCCAGATACAATTCATTCTGGGAGTCCAGAATGCACAGGAGTCCCAGGTGCTCCGGACGACGACCACAGCTATTTCTTAGCGAGTGTGTTTGAACCCAAGGTCAAGCAGAGCGCGGGGTGGCCCTGGGCTGATGCTCGAGGCTCGTCTATCCCTTTCCCCCACTTCATTAGAGTTTAGGCGGCTGTACAGAAGTGCATCTGCTTCTCACCAGGAAAGACAGCACGCAGGACAATTTGAGGGCCTTAAAAACAATTTGATTTTTCTAGTTGAAATAACCCGGATTCCTCAGCCTGACTCAAAACTCACTGACATTAATTGGATTATTTCCTCTGACTTCAGCGCTCCACGAGACCAAACCTCACCTCTAGGGAGTAGCAGTCTCTGCAGGAGCCTTTTGCAGGAAATTTCTAGTGATCTTACAGTGCTTCTCATGCAGGAACCAATCTCCACGGGGCAAATCCTCCACTTCCATTCAAAATGTGCCTATGTTATTTTTCCAAGAACCTGTTTTCATCTTTAGTGAGAATAACAATCACATTACTATAATTGCACATCTGTTTAAAAAATCAGTGCGCAACCACTATGCATAGCACCAGAATATTCCTGAAATTAATGAAATACTCCTCTATGGATAAAAAAAACGCAGCTTTTCAATCTCGGTAAAGAAAAAAAAAAATATATACCTCTCAGCTAAGAAGAGAGGTGAATACCTTGATCAGAGTGAAGTAATAAATCAATTGGAGGTTATTAATGAAACGGTCCTCATCAGTCTTTATTTACTGTGGAGGAACCTGGAAGGTTTCCTCCTGCAGAAGCAGTGACGGATGTTCTAGTGATTGAGCACCGGGAGAGGAGCGAGGTTTGCGGGTGGGAAGGAGTTTCGTGCGTGGAGCTAGTTTGCTTTTCCAGTCTTTTCCAGCCCGTTGCCGGTGCTGCTCCCCAGGAAAGGGCAGTGCTGGGGGGCAGCGCCCGCCGGGGCTGGGCACAGCCTCCCCCGGCACCGTCCGCTGTCCCCGGACACTTCTCGGGCGATTTACCCGAGGGCTGCACGTCACTTTGTTGGTGTCCAGAGGGTTCCTGCTGACATCCCATCCCCGGGCTTCGGACCCGGCCATGGCCAATCGTTGTGCTGTGGCGGCAGTGGCAGAGGGGGTAGCGACGAAATGTTACCACAGGGTGACCAAAGGAGAGGAAAAAGGTGAAGCCAGTCTATTTTACAATGCATTTTGCAATTTACTCTTTTGAATACTTCTTACAATTCTGATTTATACTATATGGTCTACAAAACATAGAGCCGAAACCAAAGCCTGCGGATACTTTCAGAAGCTGAGTCATTTGGCAGTTATTGGCGTTATCCGTACTGCCGTCAGCTCTTCTGCTCAGAAAGATCTGTCAGGATTCTTTGTCTTAAACCAGCGATGTATTTGCTCTCTTTTTAATGTTTACAGATGTCTCTCTCCCTTTTGCATACATTTGCTGCAAAGTAACAGTTCTTCCTCAGAATAATCTGTGAGAAAAAAAAACAATGTTTAGTTGTTTGGTAAAGAATTAGGCAGGCAATATTTTTTTCTACAAGAGTTATTTCATCTAAAGCACAAAAATCACCAAAAAAAAGAAAATTTCTGGGTCACATCTAAAAATGTAAATGGCAAGCAAAAGAGGATTCATACTGGAAATAAAAGAAGCATTGGTGGATAGCTAACTTTTATTCAGTGTCTTGAATTGAGATGATGTAAAAGCTTTTGAAGAATTCAGGGACAATTTCTTCATAGGGATCTGTGATAAATAAGAAGTACAGCCATCTCACGTTGAGACACAAACTTCCATTACCCTAATTCAATTTAAGGCATTTAGCTCCTTAAGTTAATCTCACCGGACTGTATCCGTCATGCCCATGGAAGAAGGCTGTCTATTATTTTTCCTTTTAATGTTCAGTACACTTTTTAACGTATCAAACATATGGAAAATTTATTTCTTCAAGAGCAGGAGAGACAAATAATATTCTTGCAGCAAATAAATGTTATTCAACTGCTGTAAACTATCTCTGGTTGGAGATGGTAGGAGGCAGACTCAGACAACATACATACATTTCGCCCATTTCCTTAAAAAGGATAATGAAAGGAAATCTGCAAAGTGCCAATAGCACAACTAAATGTATTTTTAACTATGCAATTGTCTTTTACAGGGATTTAAATTTCATTTCCACCTGTTACTGAGCAGCTAATAGCTTTCCTCTGAGTGAAACTGAAACGCTCAGAATTTGTTTCTTCCCAAGTTGCTGTGGCAGTCACACTTCTTATCACGTCCCTGGTTTCTAAAAAGGCATCGGATCTGCTCCGTCAACGGGATTTTTGTTGTTCAGTTGCCAGGGATGAAGGCGGGATCCATGCCCCCAAACCCGCTTCGCTGTCCAAAGGAAGAAGGGCTGCGGGCTGCCAGAGCGACCTGCCTGTCTATGAACTTCCCACCTCGCTAAACCGCCGGGTGCTGGAGTCCCGGTGCTTGAACGGATCCCTCCACGTGCCTGAATGCCTGTGAAAACACATGAGGGACCACGTAAATGCATGGGAAATTTTAATCTCTTTCATGATGTGAAACGAGACCTCCAGCCGCGATCACTCCCTGCCCTCTGTGATGTTTCACTCCATGGCCACGGCTGTGCAAAGCCTTGATTCCAGGTCTCGGTATAAAGCCCATCAAACTTTCTACTTTGTTATTTCTGGCAGCAAGTTTAGAATCATAGAATCATGGAACGGTTTGGGTTGGAAGGGACCTTTACAGGTCATTTACTCCAACCGCCCAGCCATGGGCAGGGACATCTTCCAGTAGATCAGGTTGCTCAGAGCCCGTCCAACCTGAGCTGGAACGTTCCCAGGGATGGGGCATCCACCTCCTAGTTCCAGGATGGTTGACTGCGCCACTGACCGGTGCAGTTTTTATTCAAAACATTTTTGATAAATTGTAACCAGAGAAAATAAAGCATGTGCAACTGCTATGGATGAGTCGAGCGGGCAAATAAAGCCCGACCACTCTGCCACACGTCAGAACTGCTAATGAACCTTTAAAGGGCTGCGGTGTAATTCACTGTGCTGCGAGATGTGGTTAAGCAGCAGTTTTAGACGCCTTCCACTTTTAATCTTCCTTTGCTTCCTTTAATTTATGTTTCTGAGAATAATGAAATATGAACAAGATAAATTTATGGAAAAAATATGTTGCTTTATATATACAATGAATAAACAAGTATTTTAAACTACCATTTTTCTGCTAAATTGTAAAAGTGGTGCTATCTGCTTCCTCTTTGTCTCTTTTCTACTTGGGTGAATTCTTCATTCTGTTCCTAGAAACAGCAGGCTCAGTACAAGAAGAGAGCTATAAATATTGCAATTTTATACTTTTTTTTTTTTCCTAATTGCTTTTCCGGCATGTTGAATATCTGCAAAAAGCAGGGTAGTACTAAGTATCTGTCTCAGCCTGTTTCTTCCCAGGGGCTCCTTGCCCGCGGTGTAGACCGTAACCCCAAAGCAGCGTTTGCATCCAGCGCCAGGCTGACACCCCCGAGCCCGGCAGCTGCCCTTCCCGTGGGACCCGCCTGGCCCCTGGGCCGAGTGACCAAGATTACAGAGTTTCTGTTCAGACCTTTCATAAATGAAAAAGTACTGATTTTACCAATCTCTTCACATCTGAATTCCAACCTCACTGGTGTTTAAATATCCTTGAGCAGCATCTGCTCTGGAAAACTGGCAAGAAAGGTCCAGCTGTTTCTCCAACCAGAGCTAACAGTTACATCATTTAAACATATACTCGCACACATCACTTAATCTTTGCCATGGAAGTAAAAGTCTTATCTTCTGATGTCATGTTCTTTGAAAATACTATCAATGCAATGAAAATTCAGTTGTAAGTAATGGCAAAATATTCCTAACCTATAGAAGAAAGGTTATAACTTTCCATTGCCATAATGACGGGCACTAAAACTCCATTGTAAAATCTTTCATCAGCTTCACACCACCTCTTTTACAGCATTAAAAATGTATTAAAACAGAGTTGTTGCCGTCTTGTAATACTTGCTCATGCTGTCAGTCCTGTTCTTTGTGATCACGGGATCAAAGACAATCATCAGGAAACAGAGGGTTTAGTATCAGATTTGCAATACGCTTCTTAAACCAGCCTACCCACGGCAGGGCAGGCAGCAGCTGACGCGGTAAAATACCATGTTTGCCATGACTGCCGCCTTTACTATGAAAATATTTTTGAAAATTAGTTCAACTAGATTTTAACAAAAATCATTAGAATTTTTTTAGTCAATGTTTTGCATTTAACTGTATTCTTGGTTTAATTGCGCAACAATGACATTTTTCTTTCCAATGTCTAATTGGATTTCACAGAAATCCTGCAGCAACTTTTGACCTCCTTTCATTTTGCAATTGTTTTGCTTTATTGACAGCTAAATTAATTTGTCCTACCCATTTAAAACAGTCTGTTTATAAGGAAGCCCCTGCTGACCTCTGCATTCCCAAAGGTGTGCTCACTATCCAGATTGACCTCTCATTGGTTTTCTATCTTGGACGTTATTATAGACGTCTTTGAGTTAAAGAGCAGATTCCTGATTATTTTGTCTTTGGATTCTCAGTGTAACCATGGCGTTGTTGTTTTGGTGTTATTTTAGGCAAATAAGACCTTAGTACAATGAGCAACACGTCGCTAATAACCATGGAAAGAATTAAAAATGTAAATACAACACTGAAAATAGACTGAAAATGGACAAAAGTTTTGCCACTTACTCTTGATCTCCTACAAACGTTTTATCTGCTCAGAAGCAGGACATTTGTTATGATTCATTTCACTTGGATGGATTGTTCAATACCTCTGTTACCTGACCGGGAAGCAGAGCCCAGTATTACATCTTTTCAATCTTAACACAAAAAGGGAACTGAGGAAGACAAATCATGTTTACCAGGAGATAATACCTAGAGCATTTTATCTAAACAGTGTGAGAACTCATCAAATTTAAACTGAAATTTTAAAAAACAGAGAAATTTCAATTTTAAACTGGATATGCTGAATGGCTTCTCAGGCAAATATTTGAGTCAGAAAAAATGACTCAATGCCTGGTCACTTGGCTATTCCCCAGCGTGATGATGGTGAACAGGACCTCTAGTATTTGGTTCCTTTCTCTTCCAAAGAATATATCTACTGCCACCGGTGAGTCTCCTCGCCCTGCTTGGCAGAACTCCTTTGAAACACCTTCAGTATCACAGCTCCGAACACCCACCTCCATCAGCACCAGCTCTACCTGGCAGAAACGCCTTTCGTGAACGCGGAGGGGCCTCGGTGAATATCCATATCCATAAACGCTTGCAGTATCTAGTGCTTCGTAATGACCTGTCTGAGCAGGGGTAGATGCTTTAGCAATTTTAATTTACTCTGGTTAGCAATAAAGCTGCAAAAACCCCCGTGTGTTTATACTGTTGTTCCTAACTGCTAACATATTAAAACCAAATCCATAAACAAACCATCCTGATGCTTATCTTGCGATGCAGCATCATAAAGCAAAGATTGGGCACTTGTTATTCTATGTTTATATGTATTTGCATTTAGATCACTTAAGAGTTTGGGAGAATATAAAAGAAGAGTGGAAGGTTTCTTCATCTCTTTTAATTCATTTACATCGAAAATCTGCATATAAATGGTAAATCAGAAGTGAACATGTGTTTTCTGGAGAGACATTATTAAAGTATACTTCTTGATGCTAATTGCTACCATTGACATCAATTTGTGATTGCCTGTTTCTGAATTAGACCAGGCAAATGATCTACAGTGTCATACGCAGATGCATACAAAACATGACTTTCTTTGAGAAAATTCATTTCTCCAAACAGCTAGTGGTACAATTGTCATTGTTAAAAAAACTCCTTAGCAAGAAATGAGAAGAAAAGTGTGCCGGTAAAGGACTGCTTCTTTCATTGGCTGGGGGCAGGTTCCCAGAAATACAAAATATTAGATCACCGGGCAAAGATTGTCGTATCTTATGAGTAGAGGTTTTATTTTTTGTACTTCGGATTACACAATGCCAATGTGCTTAGCGGGAAGGTATAGACAACCAGGGCCACGAAGCTATTGTTTCTCTAATGATTAGTGCTTACCAGCGGTTTCCCATTGCCCCTGACTCTTTCAGATATAACTCACAATTAACAACCTACCATGAGAAAAAACCTTTCAGCCTGTTTGGATGTGGACTTATCACAGCTTCACAGGCAACACAAATATACATATATGTTAAAATAATTGAAATAGTATTTATGCCTTTACATTAGCACAAAAGAGGCAGCAAACGTTTGACTATTAATCTGCTTTTCCCTTCCCCTAAACAAAGGCTGAGATAAAGTGCTTGGCTCTGCTTAATTTAGTATGCAAAATCTTTTATTTTCCTTTCTTATGACAGAAATAGTATATTTTATTGTCTCAAATAAATTAGTAAGACTTCTGAAGAAAAAAACCGAGTGCGGCGCAATCCCCAGTTCACCTGCAGAAGGACTTCAGAGGGAAGGTCCCCGCGATGCGGGCGGCCAAGCCCCCACCCCACGCACCCGGAGCCGGCGGCCGTTTGCCCCCCGACACTCTCTTCTGGTGCCCTTCCTTTCAGGAATCAAGAAGTCCCTTCATGCTCATATTTCAGTTTTAAACAGAGACTTCCCTAACCAAGCTGTCCATCGATACACCACTGGTGCACAGTACTTGATGTCCTGTGTTAGCTTCTCACCAGCCGTTAGTCCTGTCCCTCTCTAAAACTACATACTTGGTGACCGGCAAAATTCAGAGGACAGTAAAAAAGCTCTGACGGGACTAAAGCGTATGGCATAACCACAACTGCAAGTCCCGTGGCCATGAATAAAAATGATCCCGGAAACGACAAGAAAAAAGGAAGCTACTTTATTTATCAGTTAGGATTTATTTCCTAAGAAAAATAGTGTCATAATCATTACTGAGAATGGTGCTGGCATGTAAAATATATTTGCATAGCGCCTACATTTTCCTTAGCGCAAATTTTACTTCTTACATTCACTTCAGAGAACTTTAAAGAAGCCTTTGCAGATGGATGAACTATTTATTAGCAATACAATCATTGTGCAATTCTGCAATAACTCAGTTTTAAGATGCAAAAACCCCAACACCACAAAGTTCCACTGAATACAACTATGAAAAGAGCTTTTAAAAAATATTTTGAGTGGTGTTCCAAATGAAGACATAATAAAGATGAAAATATATTCTAAATTTTACTATCAGAACTTACTCTGTTGAATAAAAATCTTGCACCTCCGTTATCTGCCTTCCCGATGCATGAAGACGTCACTCGGCATACGCGGCTCCTCGCGGCGTCAGGATTCGATGCCGCCTGCCTGCGCCCGCCGGTGCCAGGGGGGTGAAGTGCCCAGATCCCTTTAGCCTTTCCAAACCGTATTTACCTGGAACAAGCCTGCTGGCATGCGGTTGTGTCCTGCGGAGGGTTATGCTGGGTAGGACGCGGGGGTGGTGGAAGGTGGTTGGAATTAAAGGTCATGTCTGTGAAACAGGCAAAGGGGGCAAACTCGGTGCTCCTCCTGTTGCTGACGTAGGGCACGACACCTTTATCGCTGTGCCGGAAAATTAAGGAAGGTGCCAGCCAAAGAAAGAGGAATTTCAGTGATGGTAGAAGGAAATATTCCAAATATTTCTTAGACCTTTAATAATAATAATTATTCTAATAAAAATACTTGATTGGTCCCTATGGATACTGGAACAAAAAAAAACCCACAAAATATTTTTATCCATACATGTAGTGTTTTTCTACCTGTTTCTGCATATGAATTTTATTCATTACATAATGCTGAATTTGATAACCCAATTTCCAAAAAACTTCGGAAAAGTAGGAGCCCTTCCTCTTCTGCTCCTCTCCTGCAGCTGGCTTCATGGCTTTTCCTAAAAAAAAAAAAACTTTCAAAATGGGAATAAACTGTCTGGCTTCTTCCACCATGCAGAAGGGATGCCTGTGTAAGGATGCAGAAAGGAAACCTTTGGTTTTGCAGTTTACTCTTCTTAAAACCCAAGTAATTATACGATTAACATCTGTGACATTAAAAAATTGCATGTTACGAAAGGAAAGCTCTTAAAAAATGAGGTGATGCCAGAACTGAGGTTGCTTGGAGCATGAACGTTATGACACAGTCTTGCACTTCACCACCAGACGCTCGCCCTCTCTCCCTGCACCTCTGCAGCTCCCTCGTGCAGGGAACTCGTTTGCACAAATCCACCTTTTTATTAACCTGATGGTTTACATTTTCAGATACCCAATTTGAGACACTGAGATCCAACTTGCGGAAGTGCTGGGTTGCAACTGGAGTCAATAGTTGCTTCCTATTGAGTGGAAATAGCAGAAGTAGAGTTCAACCCATCAAGGACAAGTGCAAAGTGTTGCACCTACAGACGTATAATGAATGCCATCAACAGAATTGATTACGTTACAGAGGAACTACTCTTTAAAATGTTATTCTCCAGGAAAGGCTCTGGAGACCGCAGCAGATGACAAAGTGAAGACAAAAATCCAAACATCCACTGGAAAGCCCGCGTGGGGATAGAAGGCCCCCGGGCGCGCGGCCCGTTGGGCGATGCCTCCACCCGGAGCGCATCCAAAGGAAGCACCAAAACCCGCCAGAACGGGGGAAAGCATTGCCTGCGAGGAAAGGTGAAGAAGCTGGCTGTTTTATCCGGAGAAAAAAATTAAGAGGGGTATGATAACAGTCTTTAAATATGCAAAAGGATGATGCAACGAAAATTAACTAAGCTGGTTTTCCTGCAAGGAGCAAAATGTAATGGGTTTAAATTGAAGCAAGGAACGTGAAAGTCAGACCTTACAAAAATCTTTCAAAGTATAAGGGATAGTGAAGCACTTGAATAGATCAACTAGGAATGTTATAAAATCTCTATCATTAAGGGCTAGGCATTTATCCCACCTGGATATTCTGGAATTTATCCTACCCAGGGCATGAGGATTTACTGCATTGCTTGATATCCCTTCCAGTACTATATTTTACAATTTCTATGATTAAATATAAAAGTAATTAATAGTGCCAGGTTGTCTGAAAAAACAGCTACAAAGCATGTCAAATTTGGCAAAATTAATAGATACTTTTGACCTTAATCTTTCTGTACCTTAATTTTCTATTTACAAAATGCAGATAATGCCCACTCCTCTCACCAGAGTGTCGGGAAGAAAATTAATTATCTTTCTGAAACATTCTAGCATGAGCAGGAACAGCACTACAGGAGATCCCATGAAAAAATTCATAATTCTGGCTATACAGGAGGGTGCGAGTAGTGTGCAGAAGGGGAGTGCTGGGTCAGGCAGTGAGCAACACAGACAGTATATCCGTCACCGTGTAATTAAAGGGTAAATTATCACAAATACACAAAGATGTTAAGTCAAGAATGCATTTCCCAAACCTCAAGGACTTGATTTTCCAGCCTCAGCAATATCTTTTTGTAATATTACATATGCACAATGAAAAATGTGCCCAGTGTGTGTCCAGCAACATTAATTTAATTTGACTTCAGACACTCGCAGAGACATCAAACCTTCCCCGGGGTCCCTGTCCACAGGGATAACCAAGCGCAAAGACTCCAAAATCATGCAGCACCTCACGACATAAAGAAGGCAGAGGGTTTCTGGTCAGTTTGGGCTTCATACAGACAAATAAAAAATGTTTCAGGGCACAGCCCTGTTACACAGAGAGTGAAGTGCCATGACCAAATCCATAACACATCTATATACAGGGGTGGGGTGTTCCACTATTAAAGAACTGGAACGGAGCTGTGAGCTCCATGGCAGATTTTGAGGGATATTGCCTTAAGTAACTGCATCAAATAAATTAACTTTATTTATCAAATAAATTATTTAATGTCTATATGTACATGCAAATATACATATGTACATATTGTACATGTTCTTTTTACAATTACCTTTTGAAATGTTTTCCTGTTATTTTCGTAAAGACATTTTAATTTACAACCTGGAGCAAAGACAAAGACAGTTGTTTCTAGAGATTTTGTGTTTTCACTTTCCTCTGCTGAGCATTGCACAGTTCCTGGAGCACGGGAAGCTCCTGGTACAGCTCAGCAACTAAAAATCAGCAAAAGTGAGCAGGAACAGAAGCCACAAGTGTCCACCTGCAAGTGCAGTTTTATTCAGTTATTTTATTTTAGCAATGGTAAAAGCTTTACATTTTAATGTTTTCCGTCATAGGTAGTCAAGTTCCAGCAATTATTGCAGATCTAGCAATTATTTAAATATAGATACTATAGAAATTAGGAGAATCACCTAAACGTTTATTAATAAGTATCCTGGGGTGCTCTATATTCAAGTTTTTCCACTGACGTCAAACTTCTCATGTTGATTCTTTGGAAAAATTTTCCTTCCTCTATGCAAAGCAAAAAAGATACCAATGAAAAGTGCAAATTCAGCTTGCCCTGGCTGTGCTGTTTAATACTAATTTCTCTTCCACAAAAGTTTAATTTGCCCATAAGCGTGAGAGCTTCTGTCAATGCAAGCACTGCAAGAGAAAGTCTCCCTCTAAACAACCCCGAGGTGTAATGCCAAGCAGGCATCTTAGACTCAATTTACTCTAAATCAAATCATTCATTTCTTACCACAAATGGAATTGTAATGGAGTTGTTTATATTTGGCCAATTCAGCTCCCAGAAGAGCTCAGATCCATGACTGCTGTTAGCGAGAGGTGTGCTATTTCCACCGCGCCCTCGCTGGGCAAGGCAGAGCAAAATGTTCGTTTTGGGGAGAGGAAAAGGAACTTACGGAAAGCAAAGACGCGCTGCTCACCTGGGGCAGCGACCGAGGCAGAGGTACAGGGAAGTGGCTGTGGGGAGAGTGGTGGAGAAGGGATGGAGAAGAGATGGAGGAGGGATGGAGAAAGGGTGGAGAAGGGATGGAGAAGAGATGGAGAAGAGATGGAGAGGGAATGCAGAAGGGATGGAGAAGGGATGGAGAAGAGATGGAGAAGAGATGGAGAGGGAATGCAGAAGGGATGGAGAAGGGATGGAGAAGGGATGGAGGAGGGATGGAGAAGAGATGGAGGAGGGATGGAGAAGGGATGGAGGAGGGATGGAGGTGGCCGAGCAACCTGCACGGAGCCAGGGAGCTGCGCAGTGGCCAAGAGACCTCCGCCGTGGCAGATGTAGATCTTGTGCCTCCCAGGTCGACGGAGGAGATAGCTGTCGTAATTTGTACCTTCTCAACTGGGTTCACCAGCAACGCCAGATCCACGCTGGAAATCCCGTCTTAGATCAAAGCTGGTTATAGCTGTCTGGGCTGGCCACGTATGAATTCCATCTGGGAGGTGTAATCTGCTGCTTGGGCACGCACCTCCCTGTTAAGAACAGTGTTTTCCAGTGATTTCTAAACCACCGTCTTTTTCTTTGACTTTAATAAATCCTAAAAGTTCCAATTGCATTTCATACTTAGCATCCCAATGGCGAACGCACATCGCTACTGCCAAGCCGAGGTGAAATGGGGTCGTTCTGGATAAGAGCATGTTGGCTTCGCTTGCCATTACAGGACATTGGATGTCAAAATCATCAATGCTAATAATAATAATTTCATCTTAAATGACATTTTTCATCCAAAGATCACAAGCTGGTGTTTATAAACTTCAGCTAGGCCTCAAAACACAACAGGGTAGCTCAGCACAACCACGGATGCCCCGGCTTACTGATTTACTTTCTTTCTTCTAAAATGTACTTTCTTTCTTCCAAAATGTCACAGGTTAAGAACACCAAGCAAATACGAGCTATTTTGAGAGAGACTTGTGATCCACGCTACAGCTGGAAAAATTCCCGCTCCAGGCTATTGTGCATCCACATCTCTACCTCCTGAGCAAAATGGGAGAGAAAACATCCCCCCGCAGCACAGCATCCCCTCCAGCCCGCAGAGAAAACCCCCTTCCCCGCCTCCGCAGGGCAGCGATCCCTGCGCTCCCGTGCAGGCTCCTGCAGCGGGCAGGAGGGAAGGCAACCTGCCCAGGGGATCAAAGTTATACTTCTTATTACCTTTCCTTATTAAAAAAGCCAGGAAACTTTTAGAAGGAGTGAGTAACGAAGACCTCCACACCATCCTCCACCCTCATTTGGGCCAAGAGAATCACAGATGCTCACGTTGCAGCTTTCCATTTTCCATCCCCGCAGGCAATGCCTTCTCGCGTCAGGAGACAGAGTCAGAATATATTATCATTTTCAGGCTGTTTTGCAGCACTCGACGAGGAGGACCGTGCACTGGAGCAGCTTTCAGCAGCCGGTTGCTCTGCCCCGCGCTGCCTGGGGGTGCCGGGGGGTCCCGCAGCCCCCACGCTGGGGCTGGGCTGCCGGGAGCTTTCCCTGCAGCTCCAGGTGTACTCCAGGGAAACCGTGTCAGTACTGGTATAAAATTTTTTGAGGTTTTTTTCCCAAAAGAAAGATCTTACCAATAGATTTTCCAATATTTCTGACAGTGGGAGAGATTTTGAGGCTGAGGAATTAGTGCAGGTACAGTGCACCAGAAGGATAAATGGATAAGAAATTATTTAGGGCTCTTCTGGATCTATTGATGTTTACTGAGTCTGTGTGTGCAGAGGATCACTGGGGACAGCTCTAAGCCAGCCCCAACAGTGAGATACACACCTCCCTCTTCATCAAATATCTCCTTACAAGATTAAACACCGAGCGAGATCAACTGAACACAAATTTTAGCATGCAGGAGACAACTTAAAAAAAAATGAACATTTAGATTTTCTTGCCTCATCTTCAGATAGTAAACAACATGAAATAAGAATAACCCAGCATGAACTTTAACTGATACACTCATACTATTCCCCCTTACCGCAGGATACAAAAATAATTCCCCTCACTCTCCCCAGCCATGCATTTCAAGTGTCATTTCAGTTGCAGTAAGACAATTACTGTTCCTAGAAAGCAGCTTAATTTTTATGATGTATTTCAAGAACTGATCTCAATTTTATTTTCTTTTAGCGTTTTACTGGTAATGGAATTGTTTGCTAACCAGGCATTCCAATGTGCTGTCCTGCTCAAGGCAGCAGCGCAGCAGAGGCTGCGGCTCCCTCTTGTCCTTCTCCCTGTCATTTTCTTTGGAGAGCAAATATCTTTCGCTCCACATTTTTTAGGTGCCCAGCACAGGCCTGGGCAAGTTTGGACTTGCAGGTTTTACTAAAGGTGGTTTGAAATGTTTTGCTCCTGCTCCGCAATTAAGTAATAGCAAACGAGAAGAGCTGACGCGTGAGAAGTGCAGGTACGAAATTCTTCCTTAGTTAAGAGAATACGCATTTTGGCTTCTGCTCCCTGCATAATTCTTTTATGTGCAGGACATAACAACTGCTTTAAATCTCAATGAGCACTTTATAATGAAATAAAAAAAACCACTTAATTAGTAAAAGAGAGGTTCCTGTAAGTCCTGAATGTGTGATTTTGCACAGCTGCTACAAAATAGTGGAGGGATGCAGAGAACACAAAGCTGAACTGTGGAAACTATATACAGGAGCAGGGAGAGCTTTTAGCCTTTGATCTGATCCCAGCGTGACAACTGGGGAAGCTGAAAAGCAACTCTCTGTTTGAGTCAACTCCTTGGCTGGCCACACAGCTCTGTTAGAAATCCTTTGCCATCCACACAGAGGCTACAAACATCTTTTTAGGAGCTGGCGGGAGCTGGCGTTGTTTTGAGGGAAGGAAGAGTGGTGGCTGCATCAAAATTGAGACTCTGTGAAAGCACAGCGATGTGTTTATTTGAAGGAGAAAAAATGTGACTTGCTTAGCCTGTGGCTTGTTTGGGGAGAATCAGCAACGAAAAATGAAGTTGGGTTTTAGATCGGGTTTATTTCTTTCAAGTTCTTTAACTTTCCTGGAGAAGGACTTTCCTAAGGAAGACTGATTTGCTGATTTACTTTTATTGATTCCATTTCCTGTTATGCTACACAAAGAAAATCCAAACCTGCTACAGAAAATAAAAAAAAAGAAATCCCATTTGGCCAGAGTTAAAACTGAAGGGAAATGGTGTTTCCTACCCCCGGGCAGCTGCCAGGCCCCTGAACCTGGCCGTTCCCAGGCTGAGCGGTCCCACGGCGTGCACCCAGCAGCACCCCGGCACGAGCCCAGCATCAGCGTGTTTTGAACGAATCGCAGGAAGACGACATGGATAAACCACCACAGAGCAGCGCAGGGAGCAGATTTAGACAGACCCACCACATTTAGGGGAACTGTGTCATACAGAGGGACCTGGACAGGCCGGATCGATGGGCCGAGGCCAATGGAGGAGGTTCAACAAGGCCAAGTGCCGGGTCCTGCCCTTGGGCCACAACAACCCCAGGCACCGCTCCAGGCTTGGGGCAGAGCGGCTGGAAAGTGCCCAGAGGAGAAGGACCTGGGGGGNTCTGTGATTCTGTGATTCTATACCCACAGGCCACGTTTCGCAAGGGAGGCACCGCCGGTGAGCCTGCTCTTCCCTTGGCCCTCGCTTAACCAGTTCTGGCACCTCCCGTGTGCAATGGAAATGAGAGGAAACGAGGAGGAATCGGTGAAGGCGGCTGCGGTGGCCGTGGGCAGGACGGGAGCCGGGCCAGGCAGCCCTGCCCGCCCCCACCAGCTCCCAGCGCTGCCGCAGAAACTGCCGCTTTTCCCACCGCCTCGACACCTCCATTTCCTCCCAAACAGCATACCCTGCCCTTAACGTCAGACGAGAACAGCTTTCGTGGGAGCGGATTGCTGGAAATGGTGATTCTTTGCACATCTGGGGGGGTATGGTGGAGGCCAGATGATCCCTCAGACAAATGCCAAACTGCCCATAGAGCCTCAACGGTTTTAAGAGTGATAGGTGCAGCGAGAAGCTAGCATTATGTTTTATTAAAGCCTGTTGAAAAGTTTATGGGCTGGCTTCTGAATGAGGCTTTTTTCCCCTCTAACTACATCTCATTACTTCTCCTGAACACAGTCTGTCACTTATATAATATTTGCAGATAGAACGAATGTTTTATAGGCCATCTTATTTGTTGTACCATAAATACAGCAAAACAGTGCAAATGACTTAATGCACTCACACAGCTGAACAATAAGGGACCCCAAAAGCATCTCTAATTAAATAGGAATTTCTTAAGAGATTTAAGTGGTGGGGTTTTGTTTATCGTTTATTAGAGAAGCTCTTGTCAGAAAGCAAGCAATGCCCTAAAATAAAGTGGCTCCATATTTCAATGGAGGATTTTTAAGCCGAGACTTCTAATGGAAGATTTCCAGCCTGGTTTTGCATAGGAACAAAACCATTTGGCACTGAAGTGTGCAAATCAAACACCCTGACGCTCCTGCCGGCACCCTCGAGCAGCCAGAGCAGCAGAAGCTTTGCTGGAGAAAGCTGGGCTTGAAAGCCGGACCCGGCGGTGCCGCAGGTCCCAGCCCCTGCTCGGGCTTTGCAGAGACCGATCCCTGGACACCTCCCGCCTGCGAGCCCAGGCTGGACAAAGAACCGGGCTGAAATAAGCAGCGCAGAGCGAAAGCTGTTTGCTGCATTCTGCGGCGCGGTAAACAGGGATATTTTTAGCCCCCCAGTTGGGTCCCGTGCTATCTTCGAGAGTCCAAGATTTCTGTAATCTCAGATTTTCAAAGTTGTTGGTGTTTTCCCTAATCCTCTTATCGCTGGCTGGGAAGCGGTCTCTGCTTTCGCAGCTACCGTAGCATTTGCCCCTTTTGCAGTGTTGTGCATCCCAGGTTGTGGAATACTGTACGATATTTCCCCAAACCCGCCGGAGAACCTCAGTATTTACGTGTGAATCTGATTTCATGTGCACGTATCCTTCACCAGCATCTTCTCCAGGAGAACTCTTGTGGTAAACAGAGGTAGAAAGCCATTAAAATGCAATAACCAACTTTCGAGAACCATTTGACTAATTCCGTGATTCAGGAACTCTCAGGCAGCCACCACAGCAAACTGGGGGAAGGAACAGCATGAATGCTAAGCAGTCAGAGCAGCTCAGCTTCCCTTCAGAGCGCCGGCTGCGTTTTGAACTTCTGTTCATTTTGCTCATTTGTTCCCGTTATTCTCGAGGTGCTTTACTGCTAGGAAACCAAAAACACGTGCACAAATAACGTTATCTATAATGGACTCCAGTGGGAAGGGGAAGCAGAATGAAGTAGCCCTAAAGCAGAAATAGCTTCTAAACAATAATATTTATGATGGGAATATATCATTTCATTTTACCGGGATTGCCACAGGCACAAGAAGCAAGGGGTTTGTCTGCGTTGGCCTATTCCGAGTTGAAGACAGCTACCCACCTGTCGCAGGAAAGGTATTTACTGCTCTCCCCTTTCGCAGGAACGCTCCACCGTTTGCTCCTGGGAATGCAGCGGCAGCGCGCTGCCCTCGCTCCGGCCGGCTCCGTCGCGAACCCCAAGGCGCCTCTTTTAACGTTAATCAAACATGAAGACCAGGGGACGGATTTCAGTTGTTTGGCTTTCATGTGAATGCAACATCTACTCATTGCACAATTATGTCGTAAGTGTACGATGTTATGGCTGGCACGCAGCTTAGGGCAGCACTGGTTGGGTTTTTCTAACCCAAATGCGCGATCATTAAGTGGGATTTGGTTTAATATAAGGACCGTCATTCCGCTTTCCACTCCCAGAAGGCGAGTCGGTGATCCTGGTCTCACACCTATCAAAAAACAGGAAGAATTTAAATTGGTTTGCTGAGCAGATGCCACCGCCTTGTAGTCCTCGGGGACTGGTTATTTCTCGGGATTAATAGGCTCACCTTAATGCAACGGTGGTTTTGCCTCCGGGGTGAGACTCTCATTGCAGGCTGGAGTGATGTGACAGAAAGGTTAAAAATCCTTAAGCCCCAACTCATGACTACAAACGAGCTTCAATGGGGAACAGTTTTTCTCCACATAACAGAGATTTGGTTGGAAAACATTCTTTAGTAAAATGATTCTGTTTCATTAACACTTCCCCCCACCACACGCGGATTTTAAGCTGCCGCCGTCCTCTGTTCCTGCCCGTGCACAGCAGGCTGCATCGCTACGCTCGCAGCAAAGATTATTTTAAAGTTTTGCTGATCCTGCTCCAAAAAGCGGAGTGGCTTCACTTCACGTCCCCTCAGGAGCCCCTTTGGCAGCGACCAGAGCCATCGGTCGGACCCAGCCGGCCCCAGGCGACTGCTCCAGAGCCCCGAAATCGCCTCCTCCCCCAGATCCCGCACCGGTGGAGCCCAGGAAAGAGCACACAACATTTCACACCCGGGGGAGAGGCGGGTGGCTGGGGGTCCCTGGCCCCCACCCCCCAGGTTTAGGGGTTTTTTAATAGCATGGTCGTTAGTAAAGATAGAGCAACATCACTCTACGAAGGCTGGGGTATAGACCCTCATTTGCATATGTCGTGACTTGTGGTATTATACATTGCTCTCAATTAAATTACAAATGGGTTAAATTTTCTTTTTATCTTTGAAAATGTCATATACGGTTTCAGAGGAATGGCTGAATACTGATAACGGAGACCAGCTGGCTAGGAACGGGAGCTGTAAGGGAGGAATTCAATAACACTGCAAAGTATTTCTCATCAAGGATTTTCCCACAAAGTGCTTTTTCCATCAGAAAATGCTTATTCATCAATGTAAAAAAATTTCACAGAAACACATCGGCTCAGTGAAGCTTTTGCTGGAAAACGGTTCTCAAACCCAGGGTAGGATTTCTGGCCAGACTCTGCAGCTCTGAGTCCGTGCGTTGACCTGTCTATCAGCAGCCCCACGGGACCAAGGTCTTAAAGGTCTTTTCCGACCTAAATGACTCTGTTATTTCCCACTGTTTTCCAAGCGCTGCTCCACGTGGAACATCCCGCTGTCACCACAGCGTGGGTGTGCAACTGCCCATCACCATCCACCTCTCCCACCACACAAACCAAAATTACTCCTTCCTCGTTTTCCAGGTGGCATAAGAAGGTCGGGGTTTTAATCACCACCAGAACAAGATATTTCTTGAAACCTTTGATTTTTGGCACAACAGAAAACCACTTCTAATCATATTTTAAAGGGAAAAGGAAACAGACCAAGCTGCACAGGGTTTTCACCCAGATGTACCAGTTACTCAGTCAAGATCACTCATTTTTACAAAGGGCTTCAGTCTCCTGTCACAGCAGTTTTATGTCCTTGCAATTCCATCGACATCAATGAAAAACCCCGTGAATGCGTGAACTGAGAGTGAACCTATAATCAGTCACAACATGGGCAGTTCACAGTTCCTCAACCCCTGCATTATACTCTTCAAATTCTTTAAATTATTACTTTTCTGGCAAAAACTCAGACAGGTGTAAAGTCAAAAAGCGCGCAACCACCTTGCAGCGCACTGTCACCCGCGTCTGGCTGTAGAGCAATTTCTGTGTCCAGCACAGCGCCGTGCCCGTACTGGGAATTAAGTGTCATTGCACGAGGACAGAGCCCTGAGCCTGCTCTCCCCTGCACAGGGTGACCCCCCCAGAGGCACACGGAGCGCCCCGCAGCCGCCCCCGCCAGAACGCACGCTCACAAGCCTCTTTTTTGATTGCCTTCCACAAAACAAGTGTGCGGATAAAACAAATACTATTTAGGGAACAGCATCTGTCATTTCTAAATTTGAGCAGAAAAGAGGAGCACTAAGCAGACGCACGCAGAGCGGGGCGGGCTGGGCAGCACAGGTATCTCTCTTGGTGCACTGTAACAGCTATTTAGGGTTTATTTCAGCCCCGATGGAGCTCTTCGCTATAAGAGAATTGAGTTAGAGGCACCTGAAAGTGTGTCTCTGAATCTTCAAACCGTGATTTGTTTGCTTTAAGGATCAGCGTAATCTCCATCACATCCCGTGGCTGCTGCCTCTCCCTGCAATAACACATTTTCTCTCTGTCTGTAGAAAAACTAAAGAATCCTAACGGATCCAACCTGGACAAAGTGTATAATGAGGAAGAAAATGGCCATATGCTCCTTGTCCACAGCAAGTTGTGCAAATGGAACCGAATCAACAATCAGGCTGGTGAAATCCAGATGCTCCAGGCACAGCACCACGTGCCTCTTTATTGCATATACAGGATGAAAAGAAAACCTGACCTTGATGATTCACAAAGATGAAAACGGAAAAATTCCTGTTTTACTTGTGAGGAAAAATCCACAGAGCTCAAGAAAACACAGAGACATTTGTGCCCATAGCCCACCACCTCCTGGCTCTGCACCACGGAAAGGGAGAGGCAAAGAGCCCTTAGTGCAGAGGCTCGCCCTTGCATAGAGAAAATCCAGGCGCGCTTTGATTGATTTGAGCTATTATCGTTGAAGACGTATACTTGAATATTTGCTGGGGCAGGAAATGGAGTGTCCCATCCCTACGTAAATGCTGTAACAAACCCCCCACGCTCTCTGTGGCAGGGGCAAAAAAATTCCCCACAAACTCCCCCTTTTTGGGGAATGCACAGAGATGATGTAGAAGTGGTGCATTCACGTACCTCAGGCAGAGGAAATGTTTGAACCCAGATATAAAAATCACATCTTGGTTAAGAGTCAGCAATTGATTAACAGATGGATTAATAAGAAATAATCATGGGAAAGCTGCAGGAGTTTTGCTGGGTTTTTTAAATGGTTCTTGAGTTTAGATTAAACTTAAGAACTCAACTTTCATGGATTTGCCTCTTTTCTTAAAATGTTGCAAAAGAGAAAAAACATACTTTCTGCAAGAAAACTAAACAGATTTCATGTTGGGCCAGTCTACAGTTCCACTGGGTTTACATTTGGAGAGCAAAGCAGCAACAATAATCAAGGAATCCCTTGGCGCCAGGTGGGGGTCAGGAACCGCTCTTGCGTCCGTCGGGATGCTTCCAGGTGCACCAGGGTTCGTTCGTGCCCCTGATGGCTGAACTCTATTTCCAGCTGCGCAGAAGGACCCACTCAGAAAGGGAATTAATGACCTGCCAGATTTTATGGACATGCTGAAATCAGTACAAACCAAGTACTAACATGGAACAAGGGAGTGCTGACATACTTCAGTAATTCAAGATCCACACCTTGCAATAACAATTAATTATTTGAACTTTTTTGTTATCCAAGTACCAGCTGTATTTATTTTCATTAAATTGACTTACATTTTTAGTAAAACATTGATCATTAATTACATAAAATGCTGGATGTCTATTGGGGACCTACCCTCTTTTCCCTGAAGTCAATGGGCAATGAATTCAATATCATCCTGAAGCTTTGGGAAGGAATCATCAAGTTTTAAATATCCTGTAAGCCCAAATCTTAAAGCACAGTGTCAGCTTTTCAATGAGATTTACTTTTGACTGGATCAATTTTTTCACTTTTTCCTAACTGAAAACAAAGGGCTGCTTTCCAATCAAATAGTCAATATTATCCAGGGAAAGTACCAGCCGCTGTGATGATTACAATTTGGGTGCCTCGCTCTCCAGAAAAGCAGGGGCAGTTTGTGCGTGTGTGTCCCTGTGTATTCCTGCAGGTTTGTGTCTACAGCCCCTTTTCCATCCATCTTGAGCGATGACAAGCCCCTTCTCACCGCACCCTCCCAACGTTACTGTGCTCTTCAGCTGTCGTAACTTGGCTCCTTTACGGTGACACATTCAGCTTCTTATTAAATCTATTAATCTATTCCAACTTTCAACAGCATAATATGCAAAGCAGCTATTAATTGTATAGGAGATGTCTTTTTGTCATAAATCTACAATATGAGAATAACGCAGTCTCAAAAAGGGAGAGGACATACACTTAAATGTCAGACATGAGAGATTTCAAATTCAGAGTCTAAGTTAGATGATATACGTCACGTTTGCATCTGTAAGATAAATAACGAGTTTAATCTTATTTAAGAGGTATGGTCCTGGCCTCACTCGCTGAATTTTCAGAAAGTACCTCCATTAATGAACTTCGTGATACTCAGCCGGTCCGATCCTGAATTAGGACCAAATTCAAACCAAGTTCATGTTCCCACGTGAAGGCTGAGGCACCCGTCCCCTGCCTGCGGCCAGGGCAGCGCTCCGGCAGGCAACGCTAACGGGCAGCAGGCTTTATTTCTTACTCTCTCTCTCGGCTCTGAATGCTGTGGAAAGTCAAGGTCCTAATGAGGCTTTCAGAAAGAGAAAAGCATGAAAAAATGAGATGCTGGAGGAATTTGTGAAGAGACAGCCGTTATAACTTCAGACAGGTTTTTTTACGTACAGCCTTGACAATAGAGGTACTGAGCCTTGTCCCTGCGTCTGCTGGAAGCTGCAGCTCCGGAGAACCTGCTTTTCACCTGCTTTTGCATTCACACGAGATCCCAAGAGCTGCAGCCTGATCTCCGGTGGGATACTCTCCCCCAAGATAAGGCTCAACCCTCTGAGCTTCCAGCCCTCTCCTTCCCTGCCACTGCTGAGGGCTGAGGAAGGCGGCCAGGTGGGACAGGATTTGGTCAGGCTGCTCTTACGCGTGTCGATGTGCCATATTTTAACAACAATAGTGAAAAACAACCCCAAATAAACCCTCTCTTCTTACTGTTGCTTTGCTTCTGCTGTCACCCCTGAGTCTGTCTCCTGGTATTTCCATGCTAGGAAGCATAAGCAGCACTTGATCGTTGACCCTAAAAGCACCATCTTTAAAATCAGAGTTTCTCACAGGCAGATTTGTAGTTTTTTATCTCACTGAAATCAACAGGTTGGACCTGGATAATGAACCTGTTCCGGATAATGAATGAATGCCAATGAGCCGAAAGCAGGCCATTCATTCAGGGTAAATAAGGGGGGATTAAATGCCTGTTTGCATGTTGATGGGAAGCCAATAAAGGTCACTTGTCAGCGGAAGGTTGCCTGGGCAGACGGAGCCGGGGCCGCGGAGCAGGAGCCGAGAGCCCTCCCGGGAGCAGCGCAGGGGGGTGGGGGCTCCCACCGGTGCCTCCCCCCGCGAACGCCTCCCCACGCGCGTTTGCGCATCAGCTTTGCAAACTAAAACTGAAGGAGACACCAAAAAGCTGCACAAAAAAGGGAAGGACACAGCCAGATGAAGCACCAGCACAAGTCTGCTTGTGAAAGACAGAGCGGTGGGACAAAGCGTTTACTGGAACGAGTCTTGAGTTATAAGGCAAAACTTTTGGGGTCTGATTCCCACTACTGATATGGAAAAGAAAGTGCAGGTTTTTTGAAAGCAGTTGAGATGATGTCACAACCTCCTAATGCCATGAAAGCTTTACCTTCTACTGACAGCAGGCAAGAAACCCCTGATTTTCTTTGCCATTTGTTTTTTTCTCAGTTTCTATATTAGGCATGACTTTACAAATCGACAGCTGAAGACTGTTCTTGTCCCAGTTCTAGAAAGTGGCAGAGGAAAATGAACAAAATACTAGTCCAAAGTATGAGATTCCTCTATATTTTTCACTTGTGAATCTATGTATTTTAAATCAAGTTTTATTTCTGTCCATTATAGACATTCAATAAATGTTTGATCTACACAACTAAAATGTATTGTGGTACAAAATGCCCCATTTAATTACCAACCACTTTACTTCTGATTTCACTGAGATGTTTCATGTGTATATGCCCCATCTGGTTGAGAGGTACAAAAGGTGAAAAAATAACTTTTATAAAGCATTTTTTAAAATAGATGAATGCTTCCAGATTTCAGAGGTTGGTTTCTCATATCATAACGGCTCCTAACTGCATTTTGCTCTGGAAAAATAAAAATGGATGTTTTTGTGTCTGTCCAGACAACAAAAAAGTGAAAGGTAAGGGTTGTTGCAGGGACGGTGCCGGCCAGCCCACCCTTCTCTTTCAACGCAGCCGAAGTAGCTGCCGGCAACCTCCTGCTCAGCCCCAGCCCCAGCCGCGGGCAGGAGCAGGCAGGAGCAGGCAGGAGCAGGCCAGGGGAGCTGGGACACCAGTGGGGCAGATGCTCCTGCCCGCTTTGCACCGAGGACCTGCAGACATCTGGAGCACCAGGAGTAACTGCCAAGGGAGGAAAAACAGAGAGAAAGAGAGTTTTCGTGCTGCAACCTTACATTACTCTACTCCTGCTGAGGTGAATCATTGGAGAATTATCTGTCATTTTAAAAGAAAATCAACCCTTTTGCATAATCTTAAATTAAGATCCAATATTTATGGATATTCGCTGTAAATACCAGGCTGAAATATGTCTATGCTCAGAAACCTTTTGTTCACAAAGTCCTGACAATTAAAATGTGCTAATGACATGCAGATTATTACAAATTTATCATGCTGATTTTATGTTGATGAAAGTTTAAATATACACTGAACTATCAACCGGAGACAAGGGAGGGAGATGCTCGTACATCGTGACGCCGCAGTAACTGTGGCTGATGTCTGATTTTCTGCCAGCAGAAGTCAAAGCACCACTGAATATCAAGCATTTGTCCGAAGGAAAGAACATTACGAAGTCAACATGTTTTATTAAAAGATAAGAGAGAGGCAAAACCAAAACAAAGACTAATTTTGGAAGATAGCGAAAGCTGCAGAGGGATTCTGCATTTGCAGTTCTCCTTATTCCCCATGTCTCTACTAAAGGTTCAGACATATTTTAAAAAATAAGACGAAAGTTGATGCACGAGTTCTCCCAGCATTGGGACTTAGTAGACCATATGTTGCATCGATAACGGGTGGGTTTACTTATTAGCTCCTTCTAAAGTAACTGGCATTCAAAGACAGTTCTGACTGTAAGGCACCAAAAGGAAATTTCAAGGGTAAACTTGGAAAAATAATTCATTACTGGGTCATTGGCAGGCACTATTTGATCTTTTCAAGTCATACATTTACCTCTGTAAATGAATAAACTACATTGAAAAGTATCTTTTGGGGCTAACGGAGTGGATTGAGTCAAGAAACCAAGAATAACCTCACTGGCAGCTACGGCACACAACTCCACCTGTAACGTGTAAAGCCTGTTCAGGGTGAGGAGCAGACAAACACCGGGAGAGTCGGGAACCTGGGAGACTGGGGAATGGCTGGGCGGCCACCCGCTGCTCACGAGCGGGTCCCCGGCCCCTTTCCAACGGGTGTCTGGGGACCAAATGCCCAGTAATCCTGTTCATAGATGATCTGTCAAATGCTGGAATCAACAACTTCAGAGAAGAGGCTTGATACCAGAAGAGATCTAACAGAAATGAAAATCCGGTAGTATGCACATAAAAAAACTGAGAATTTTGCATAGAAATCAACAAACTTAGCTCAATTTTATTCTTGTTAATATGATTTTTTCAACGGGTTTTTATCACCTTTGTACTTTTTACATGTAATTTCATTAGGCGCTTTTCACAAATTTGCATTCTTTCAAAGCATAAGCCAAAACTCTCACTACAAACCTCTACTTGTAAAGATGGATGAGCTTTAAACAGAAAGATTTCAAACACTAAGTGCAACTTCAGTATTATAACACGAACACAGCTTTAATTTTAAAAGGTAGACACAGCAAGACGTGGGTGTGATTCATACATATTAATGCCCTAAGTGTGTCATTTGTCTTTACTTGACGTAAATTGCATTTGTCTGTTAGGGCAGAAACTCAGCCTACCGTAGTTTTAACTATTAGCAGCTATGTATTAGCAAGCTTTGCAAGGAAGGGCGCAAATTAGAAACACGTCAGCCCTTGCTCCATTACCCCACTGGCACGGGGCGCGGGTGAGCATTAACTGCTCGGCTGGGGCTGGAAATTCTCCCCAGACACGCAACTCTCCCCAGCAGATGCACCAAATCTCCAGGCTGAAATGCATCTGTGACTATTACTGGCACTACATGCTCTTCGTACTTGCAATTTTTCAACTTCTAAATTACGGCACTTATATTCTTGAAGAAATCATCTCATTTGCACAATGTTATCCAGCCCTCGTGTACCGCAGTATGATGAAACAGCTGAACAGATAACCCCCGGGCAAGACTGCGTGTACCCTGTTGGTGTGCATTTTATCTCCGTTCTGATCCTTTTTCTGGTAGGAAATTAGATCACCCGTACCAGAAACGGTAATTTTCCTCATGTCATTTTTTACTGCCTACGAATTTTTTTTTTTCCTTTTCCTGTAGGCAAGAAGGGATCAGAATCGGCGACAGCTGATTTCAAATGCTTTCATACTTAGAGGAACAACACTTTACACTGAAGAACCAGCCCTCCTCTGATGCTGCCCAAACCACTACTAAACCACAGGGCATTAATTCAGACCCTCACCATGGATTCTGCTTCTTCGATTCCTCCATACCATTAATTGAAAGCACAGCCCCCACTCTGTCTGTGCAGTTGAGAACAACTTGGGATGCAAACCCCTACAGGGAGCCCTGCAGAGCGGTGCGGGAATGTCTCCCCCGCTCCCTTGCACACACCTCACCCATCACTCTCTGTAAGAACAAACCCAAAACCGCACACCTTCGCATTTGCCAGTTTTATCGCGCTTTGCACCTCCTCTGTGCCCCTCACGGCTCCAGGGTGACTTTGGCACAAAGCCACCTCCCCGTCTAGCTGCTAGCAGGCAGGTGAGTCCTTCAGGGGAAAACCTTTCCTTTACCAAAACCTGCCCAAGTGCCGCTTTGCTAAAACTTAATACCCTACTATTTGTCCTCTCCTTTTACAGTACACAACTCTTCTCCTCGGTGGGAAATCCAGTCGTGCTGCTTTTTGCCATTCAAGGTCCCCACAGAGTCTAAAAGGGAGAGAGACGGCGAGATGCAAGAAAAGGCAAAGCCGCTGCTGCAGCCCGTACCCCGTTGTGGGGACCATGCACAGCCAAAGGAAGGACCTTTCCTGCTAATTAGTTGCTTGGACTTAATTCTTAAAGTCACTATATACCTTTCTATATACTTCTAACTCATGAGACGGCTAATTACCACGCTAATCTTCACCGCCTGTAAAATAGACAACCCACATCCTTCAAAAAGAACTGATACATCAAAATAAATCCCCAGCAAACCTGCACAACGATGAGTCAGAGCGAGGGAGGAAGAGCCGAGGGAAGAGTCCTGGGGCTTTGTCTACAGCTGGTACCAGACTCTATAACCTCATCCCTTTCTAGAGAGCGCCCAGGAAATAAAGTGTCTTACACAAGGTGGGAGAGGAAATAAGTGAAGAACTCACATTTCAGGATCTGGTGGCAAAAAAAAAGACTTTGAAAAGTACTTGCAATTAAGTAAGTAAGAAGCAATTTGTTTCCCTAATTATTTGTAAATAATAAATGACTAAATACCTAATTTTATAATAAAGCAGCTAATCCTTAGAGTTCTTTACTTGATTTGCAGATAAACAGGTTTGTCAGCAGTAGTGCGTCCATGTTTTACTCTCAATAAATAGTTTTACGCATACTGTCTCCTTCAAAGGACTGGGCTGACTTAGGCTGCATTCTGGGATACAGTCGTCTGCATCTCATCCTAAGGAGGAGAATCTAATATCATCAAAAGGAGAAGAAACCAATAAAGCCGCAGGAAGCCACATCCCAAGCAGGTGCAGATCAATGCAGTTCACCGAGGATAATGGATTTACATGGGCTAGGACCTGAGCCAGTAATGGGACTGGCTTCTCTCTCTTTCTTTTATTTTACGCCAGATTTCTCATTAGTCGCTGTGTTTTCACCACCCCGGTCGAGCAGTTGTTCCACGTAGTTTGACAGAGAAGATACGGTTGGACTCGATGACCTTAGAGGTCTTTTCCAACCTTAATGATTCTATGATTCTATAGTGCTCTGTAAAACGCGGGCTCCACCGCCTCCAGGTGATGCTGGCCTGAGCCTGTGGTCCTCACGCCCCAAGGGCGGCCTGAGCTGATGCCCCCCAGGGACCAGATCACTTTACTTTTAAAGTGCTTCTCCCCAGGCTACGAGGTGCGATGCTGGACCCAAACAGAGGGCTGGAGCAGCGCAGTGTGAGGGACAGAAGAAGTTGCTTTAAGCAGAATTCTCTCTATAGCAATGACATGCCGAGATGTTAAGGGTATAAGAAATTTCCCTCAACTCTGGCCTTACGGTTTACAAGCCACAAGCTCCCCATTAAACCTCCTTGACAGGAGGATTCGGTTATGGGATTTGAAATAGGAAAGGAAAGCCATGCCCTGATTCTTGGGCTTACTCATGCACAAAGATGATGGACAAGAGTAAGAATGGCTTGGCAGGGTCTGAGATGCTGGTGAATTATAGAACTTATTTTCAGCTATTGCTAAAAATACTTATCACTAAGTCCATGCCAAAGAGAGAGCAAAAGTACAACATTTGACTTTTTTCAGAAGCATTGACCAGAATACATTGCAGGGGTCAGGCGTCACTCTGTGACAACTCAGAATAGTATCACAGGGCAGAGACATCTGAACATGTAAGATGTGGAATTAAAATTGAGGAAGGGCATCCAAACACACGTCCCAAGGAAACCAAACATGAACTGTTTTCTAACTCAGACGCTTCATTTGAGCAATATTGTCTAGAAAAGAGTCCATATTATGAGAAATATATCTGATATATTTCTAGATTTACGAGAATGTGATTTTTGAAAAGCCTTAATTTTGGTAGATTTGTTCCTTGTTTGCTACTAATCATTTTGAGAGTTGCAAGCCTGCAGCAGGGTCACATAAAACTGTCTGAATCAGAAAACAAGAGATTGAGTCATACCTGCAGTCTATAAAGCAAGTAATACACCCACAGAGATAGCAGAATGCCTAATGTGAATTTATGTTCTCAAAGAAAGCAGTTCCCACTTTACTTTTAAATTGAAAGGATTACAGTTACATTTGAAAACTTGAAATCTTTATTTAAGGGCATATTTTGCTCATCAGGAAAAAAAAAAAATGCTGTCTCTCTGTGCTAGGAACAAAATGCATGTTGGGTTAAGAACTGGAGGACTGGTTGTGAAAGGTCAAATCAAGCCAAACCAAAAGAGAAGGTTTAACTCTGAAGGGTGAATCTAACCGATTCATTCATTTTAAATCACACACTAAGCCAGGGTTTTATTACATGTCATACAACGGCTACCCACTCACCCCTATTACCAGCAGAACCTGCTTCCTCGCTGGCTTCTAACATCAATACTACTTGTGGCATCTTCCCCACTAACGTAAAACTGCATATAAATTTTAACACTTAGGGTGGAAAAAAGAATAAACTAATGTGGAATTCCAATTCCCTGCCAAAATCTGTTTCAATTGGTAACATGCAAGTTTAATGAGTTTTTTGTGATAGTTGGAAGCTTGGCGCTCTAAGCAAGCTTGAATTTTAATTTTAGTTATTCAACAACAGAGCTAGGCACACATTAACAAAAAAGCAATTACTCCTGACATGTCAGCACTTACCCCATGTCATTTCAGAACAGAAATGCGAGATGAATGGGGACTTTCAGTTACAGAATGCGAGCTGAGGAAAGTCAAAGTGCTATTTTTCATTCCAAAAAGGTGGATTCAAGGTTTCAAAGCACAGGAGATACAAGGATGGTTAACGTTAAACATAGTTCAGGCTCCCACCATTCCAATCAGTGAATTCTGTAAAGCCACAGAAATAATGACAAACTAGCTGGGAGAGACACCGACGGAAACCTTGGCCGTGTGAAATAATGTACCTTTTTCTTACTGTGCCTATGTGCACAGAAAGAAGGAAAAAAGGTTTGAGCAGGGAGTGGGAGCTGGGGTGGGGATGGGACGGGGGTGGGATGGGGGAGCGGGCCGCAGTGCCGGGGAGTGCTCGTCCCCCACAGTCTGCTCCGTGCCCAAAAATTCAGAAAATGGTCCACACGAGTCCCATCAATGGGATGGATTGATGGAATTTTCCTCTGGTCTAACACGGGGAGGAGCTGCAAGAACCACCCGATTACGGGTGTATTCCTGGAAGCTTCACAGGTCCCACTTTTGAAATGGGAAGATTTGATCATTTCCAGGGCAGACCCTCAGATGAGGAGTAGCTGTTTTCAGTGGCATCTCGCATTTTGCGAGTTTCCCAAGATAAACCTCCAGAGGAGTGCTTCTATATTTAGATCTGTTATCTGTATGTATGTATAATTAAGTGGCTTACTACATTATTCAAAGAAATATGCAAACTAGATTTACGTGCAGTGCATTTTTTAAGCTCTAATTTGAAAAATATGTTTGGGAAAATTCATAGTGGGCCACAGCTGTTCTAGGGTGAAAATTAGCCAACCTATAAGCTGGAACAAACTGTACAAAAATAATTCTTCAGGAATTATTACAGCCTCTGATTTGCACACAACTTGAACTGAAAGGATACCAGATGCAGAGGCTATAACGAGCACGTTATTCACACTCTTAATATTACTTAAAAGTTTATTCTCCTAATATTGGTTTGGCTTAGCACAAGAATCACCTAATTCTCTGGTAAGTCCATGCAAAATTACTTCTAGTGGGTACCGTGTCATATGCAAATTTAGCCCGTTAGTGGCTTTTCAGTGACAGCATTGAAAATAATTATATTTGTATCTCATAGAAAGATCCACTGAACATTACTGGACAAAATGGTTTTTTATGAAAAAAGGCAAAAAAATTTCTGTGTTTTCTTCCATCTTCAATATATGCATAAGAATACCTGCAGGAATATTTTGCTGAAAGTCTGATGTGCAGCCACACAAAGCACTTTTATTAGCAATTGTATCATTACCCACTAATCCAAAACTGACACTGTTTTTCCTTAGGTATTTGCAGAGTTGTGTTTTACATCTCATGATTGGAAAAATGCATATTATAATTTTTTTCTTCTATTTTCTGTTTATAGCAAGTGAGAAAGCCTTTCTAATTCATTATAAAGCTCATTTGTCACATTCCTTTTCAATTAACTTTGCCCCTTTGTTTTCCATATTTAATCCATTTCTGAAAGGTATTGCTTTCTATTAACTCCAAATCTGTGCCTGCCTGCCTGAGAAAGGGACTAATCCTGATCCCACTGGTGCCACATACAGTAAAGCCACCAGCAAAATGTTCCCAGTCTGATCCTCCTCCATTCTCTGCACAGAATAATTCTTTACGTTGGGGCACCGGGGTGTGGGGACACCGACACCATCAACCCCAATTGCATAAGCACACGCCGGCAGCATCAGCCGGAGGAGCAGCCCCAGTGCACCCGCGCCTGCTCTCCCAAAATTGAATATTTTACACGCTGTGTCATCAAAAAGGCATGAAAGCCCCTCCTGCACGGGGCGCAGCCCCGCTCCCCGCTGTGCTTTGAGCAGACGTGCACGTTTTTCACCTCCCCGGGCAGGAAAGGTCCCTAAGACACGGTCTGGTGAACGCTGGGGCGACGCACGGCTGCTGGTGCCGCGCCTGAGCAGGTCACGGTGTCATTTGGCAGAGACCGCGGTGGCTGGTGCTGGTTCTAGCTCATACGCACTGTATTGCAACAACAAGAAGACCCCAAAAGTGAAAAACCCCAGGGAAGAGCCCTCTCACACGGCGGGGAACGGCTTCCTGCTGCGAGCGGGGGCGGGAAGCATTCCTGCAAGCATCGGCAACAGCTAAGGGTGATCCGGAGAGCTAACAGAGTAACGGGCTAACAACAGCGTGTTGTAGGGCGGTTAAGACTATTGTAACTCAACAGGGAAAGATAACGGCCTGTGATTTATTTTGAGTCAGGACCTGTGGGACAGTTATGTATGTATTTCATTTGCTGCACTTTGGCTGTACTGAATGGCATTTCTTCAGTGAAAGAGAAAGTACGGACTGGTGCGAGAGTACCTCTGTTATTTGAGAAAGCAAAATTACCTTTTGATTTGGTGTTTGGATATTCAAATTTCTTAAAGCAAATAGCAGTTTAGCGCATGGCACGGGGGAAGCACAACCCTACACTTAACCCAAGAGAAGGGCGCGGGATGCGGGAGCAGAGCCTGCGCGGGACGGGCACCGCTCCGCAGTCCCATCTCCCATCCCGCCGCCGCGAACCAGAGCTACAAATTCAGAAGGGGCTGATGAACTGACGGCTCTTTTGAGGAGAGAGAGGAGGGTGCACTAAATGGTTTCGTACCCCACAAACTGGCTAATTTTAAGCATAGTATTGGAATTTAGAAACCAGTTTCACATAAAACCAACATTTCTCTCCTTTTTACTGGCTCTTAATCCATAAAACATTGATTATCAACATAGAAAAATAGATTTTTTTTTTTTAATTACACAAGGTCATTTTAATACAGCATGTGGTTTGTTATTCTTTGGGGTGTCTGTTGGCCACAAGGTCTCCTCGTCTTTGAGGATTTTTGACTGCAGACAGACATGTCACGTATGTACATTGCAGCCATCTCAGTAATTAGAAAATTTATTTTTTTAACACTAGTAGAAACTGGCATTGTACATTCCTTCTCTCTATTGGGCTTACACAGAAAATGTCAAAGTTTCATTTGCGTGTTTCCAAAATATTTGATAGTCTTGAATGGAGAATGTCCTTTGCATACAAAGCATCATAACTGACACACAAAATCATTTAGCATATCTTTAGTTTGTTAAAAGGAAAATAACATCAAGAGGAAGGTATAAATACTTCAATTTTTGGTATCTCCTAGCTGCTATCCAACAGCATTTAAAAAACAAGCCTAGGCTTTTAGGCAGCTTTAGTTCTAAGCAAAGAGGTCTCATTTACCTCCATGGTGTAGGACTTTTTTTTAATAATTCTTATTTCTTCTCTCCATTTCCTTGTCTTTTCTTCCTCCACCTTACTGCAGACTAGCCATGTTAAGACTTAGCCAGGAAAAATCTTGTCTCCCCATGTGTGTTTGTGTGATACTGCCTGTGAGATCAAGAGAATGAGGAACAGCTGTGTGTGCCTCATGTAAATGCATAGACCCCTCTTTACAGCAGCCACAAGTGAAAGTAGGAATTTATGATTATTGGACCACTCAGAAATGTAGGCTGAAACCTGGACCAGAAAATATTTTGTTCTTGTTCTTCCAGGATTTTTTCTGCAAAAAGCTGTTTATGGAAATTAATTCTAATAACTTCACGGAATATTCTGTTCAAGCTGTAATACTCCACATTACACAAATCTTGCCACAAAGGAGATAATAGGCATGGGATATATTGAATTACTAGATAAAGTTCTTATCTGTGCCTCTACGTTACTTCATTGGGTCTGAAATGACAAGCCATAGTTATTAAAACCACGGCAAATTGCCTGTGATTAACAAGAAAACCAATACATTATCCTAATATAATTATCTTGCCTACCTGAAGCCCATGACAATCACTAACAACTGTCCCCAGAAAAACGCTTTGCAAACCAGTTATTCATAGTTCTGTGGAAAACATCTTAAGCCATTAATGAAATGATCTTATAATTAAAGTACATCCTGCACAGCACCTCCCTGTGCCTGGATACGATCTGCTGCGGCAGTCTTGTGGGCCGGAGGAGGAATTTCCAGGTCTCTCCTAAGAGGAACGGTTTATTCACCAGCGAGGGACCGAGTATGAAGTAGCAGTGAATTTTCAGTCAAGGATGTTATAAATATTGAGAGCTCCCAGATTTTGTAAAACACCGATAAACATTCAGAATAGAAAATTAAGTGGGTTTTTTCTAAGTGGGATATTTTGTAATCACCAGGCAGTTGTGAGCTGTTTTCCAATGCACACAAACCATCTCTGAATCTGTTAGGCATAACCTCCTCTCACCATATTTCCGTAGACCAAATGGATAAGAAGGACCTCAGATGAGCCTCTACGGCCCATTGCAGATTGAGCTTAAATTCCAGCAAGCTGGCCAGCGATGAACCAGATCAAATCACAAGTTTTGGGGACGTGTTAGAGTCAAGCCCAGGCACTCTCCAAGGCTGGTTATCAGAGTGGCCTGGGCTTTAGTTTTGGGGTAGAGGCAGGCTCACACCTGGGCAAGCCATACTCGCCTACCAGCTGCTCCACAGCCGTGCTGCTCATTCAGAGCAGCGTCCAGGGACACCGACACGAAACCCTCCTCCTAGGAGCATCCTCCCTCTGAACCAGCAAAAGTGCCCTCCCAGCAAATTAGCACACGGGAGTTACGATGCTCAAACAAAACCCATTTGGAGTTACCAGTTTAGGAAGTGTCTGTGAAGCGTGATCACCCTTTATTTTGGTTATGCCAGGTAGGTTTAAAAACCAACTCAAAATTCAGATCTTGTTCTTCCATCCTTAGGAAGAAAAACCCTGTCAAGGCAAGCAACCTGAAATGCTCCCCAGCAACGTTCTAGGAATATGGTCGCACAGTCAGCACGTGGCTGCTGCAGACTGCAGCTGTTTTAAGCAGATATTCCACAAAGATTGCTTCATCTTAAAAAGCTAAAACCAAAATTGTGTTATTACTTTGAGGGAATAGATATTGCCTACAACCAGGCCTTTTGAGGGATATTATGAGCAGCAATAAAAGTATTGGTTTTACAGAAGCACTGGAAGTATCTTTGAAACGCTCACTGGGATGGGAATCCTGTTTCTTTTGGCACCGAACAAACATACAACAAAGAGCATTTTCCTAATAATCTCAGAGATTAAAGCTGGAAATGGAAACTGCAGAGAGAGGTGAAAAGCGTACAGCCCCCAAATCCCAGGCCGGGCAGCTCCGCGGCTGGAGCCGGTGCCTGCTCACCGTCAGCAGGGGAAGCATAAAGCACTCTTCAGTTTTACCACCGTGCAATGAAAGCAATAAAAAGAGAAAATCAATGCTTGGGTCAGCTGTTGTTTTGGAGAACATCGGTTCAGAAACTAGAGTCGGAAGCGACATCTCATCACCCCACATTCCTCCTCTTCGTCAGCACGGTACCAGCTCGGACAACACCCCGTGGAAGCCAAGGCTGGACAGCAGTTTGCCCCTAACAGCTTCTAAACACCACCGAGAGGGACCCCAGCTCTGAGGCACATGGACAAACCCATCTTTAGCCTGAGCAGGCGTTACTGTCCCCCACCTCGCTCACCCCGGGCAGCTTCCCCCAGCCAACGCCGAGTTAGGGCACCTTTACACTCTTGGCACACGCCGCAAGTGGAACCATTGGCCACTTTGGTGCTATAATCATCAGTTTAGCTGATGCACAAGCACTACCTTGCTTTTAAATACTTTGGAAGTATAATCAAAATTCTTGCAGAAAATTTTTTATTCTGACAGATTCGGCTTTCCTGCAGACAAACCAGCCTAAAAAACAGCCTCTGCATTCCTTTAATGAGGTTTCCTTTAATACTCAGACCAAAATATTATGATTGTAGTTATTAATTAGGCATTCCCTAAGTACAGCTTAACTTTGTATTTGACTCATTTCCTGAGAGTATCTTCATAAAAGCACCTGACGATATGACTCAAGAAATTACATGCAAAAACAACCTGCATTTTCTAGCCACACACCTTATCTTCTGTTCTGAATAACTACAACTTAAATCAATCATCAAAAATCCATGGCTTGCTCTAGTACATCAACGTGACATTAATATGAAAATCAATGTTTGCACATGCAAATCAGTCACTAAGTGGTTAGTGACCATTTGCATCCAGAACCAGCAGATTTCAACCAACAGCTGTGCATTGACACCAGGAGTGAAGGTTTCCAATTTCAGCATTAGTCACTGAAGAATAAGCAAGACAGAGAAATCTACTAAAAAAAGCAACCAAACAAACAAAAGAACCCTCGATTCACTAGACAAGAGGATAATACTGTATCTAATTTATACCCTGTAAATGCCATCCACCAGTGCACTACTGAGCCAGAGTACCAAGTAACGTTTGTAATCAAAGGAGTGGTTATTAAGAAGAATAAACGATCCAAAGAACAGATCCAAGATTAATAAAAAAAAATTCTAAGTAGATGTTTTTATTTCTTTATTGCTGTGTCTTGATACCAAAGCAGCTCTTTATTGGAATGCCTTTCTGATTACCTGGCACCTATGGTTTCATTGCGTGATTTAAAAACATTCCTCTGATAATAGAAGCATAAAATGTTCAGTTGTTATAATTGTTTGAATCAACCACAAGAGGGGTTATGATACTGTACCTTATATTATAATTAACAGTTTTTGCAGTCTTAGACCACGAGCCTCAGCGTGAAGATTTCCAGGTGCTAAGCAGTAAGGTTTCACGGCACAGAGGAGTCATTCTGGATGATACATCACAAGAACCAGGGAGGCAGATGTATTTATGGGTACACAGCTCTCAGACGTGCTACACCAGAAGCATCTGGTAAAAGTTCTGCTGAATCATCGCATGAATTTCCTGGGCCTCCCCGAGCAGGCAAACGTACATTTAAGATCTGTTTACAAAGCTTGACCCCTCTGCAGCTCTCAGGAAGGCTGGGCTTTGACCGCGGCGTCCCCAGCAGGAGCAGACGGCGAGGGGCAAAGAGCCCCCGGTCACCACCGACTCGGCTGCGTCTTCCCAGCCGCGGGGCAACGGAGCACGGCGCGGTAAGGGGCGAGACGTACCCTGGACGTGCCTCTCCGGGATAAAGGGATGAATTATAGGCAGAGCATTAGAGAGCTGTCAGAGGTCTCCACCGTGCAAGTAAAAACGAGACTGTATCAGACTGCAGGAAGAGCGCGCAACACGTGCTTAGCTAGGGAGCACTGAGGAGGAAAAACAGGTTGGCTGACACCTAAATTTCACAGAATCACGAAGGTTGGAAAAGACCTCCAAGATCACCCAGTCCAACCGTCAACCCAGCCCCCCCATGCCCACTAAACCATGTCCCCAAGCGCCTCATCTACACGTCTTTTAAATCCCTCCAGGGATGGGGACTCCACCACTGCCCTGGGCAGCCTGGGCCAAGGCCTGAACACTCTGTCAGGAAAGAAATTTTTCCTAATGTCCAACCTAAACCTCCCTTGGCACAACTTGAGGCCGTTTCCTCTCATCCTATCGCTTGTTACTTGGGAGATTTACAACAAATCATTTATTATATGTTCACTGTACTCAGAAAGAGAGTTTAATTGCACAAATAATTTTATCTTTTCTCCAGAATTTGGTTTTATTGGCTTCATTTGTCTACCTCCATACACCCGAATTCTGAATGCGCTTGGAAACTTCAGATGAACTTATAAGCTGATTTAAGGCAATTAATTCCATCACGTACTCAGGAGAAGGGGGTAACGGTCAGCTGGCCTCTTGGAATAAAGGGAATATCACAAGAATATCATGCACTACCCCCAACAGGCCCAGCATAAAAAAAAACATCCCAAAGAATTCAAGGTGGTACGTGAAGCTCTTTAAAACACTGTATCTATATTGGATATGTCAGCCATCCATTTTCCAATCAGCAATTCAAGTACAAGTTTACTGAAATCCATTCGTTCTAGCAAATCCAAACATCACATACGCTGCAAAACTTTTCTTTTTTTTTGCAAACTTGAGGTCAGTCGTGGTGTTTGCTCTTTCAGCTGGTTTTGGGTACCAACACCAAAGCTCGCACTCTCAGGTAGCGCAAGCAGCAGAACAGCTAATTCCCACTGCTGTATTTGCTCTTTCATTAACCAAAACCACTAGTCCCCCACTCCACAGAAATGAGCCGTCACGAAGTTCTTCAGCTGTACTATCACAGTCTTTCTATGGCTGTAAATTTTGTGAATATATTGGGGGGGGGGGGGGAATCCTTAGTTTTAGGAGAAATTTTATTGTGCAAAAGAGGAAAATGAACGTTACTGAAAAGCTATCCATTATAGTGTTTTCTCTGTTTTTCAACAACAGGTTCTAGCGAGGTGCAAAGGGAAGGCTCAAAGTATTATTTCAGTTCTGTGTATGACTCAGTTTCTACCTAAGCTGTAATCAGATCGGATGCAAACTCTGCCCTGGACATCTGACCTGGTCAGCCAACCCTTCAATGTTTGAAAAAAATGGGTATTCAAATAAACAGTGGTATTTTTAAATTCCCATTTCCACTTAGAGCTGCTAATCTGGAGGAGAAAAGGACATTTACGTGAACAGGCTGGGGTACAAATTGAGACAGTACAATTTGAAAGTTGAAGTAGAAGACCTGTTGGATTAAACTAACGTCACCGTTTCGGCAGCATTAAGCTTTGCAAGAGGACATCTTTTATTTTAAAAAGGACATTTTTCCAGAGCTCTGAGAACGTATTTTCCAATCCTGTTACCGCACCACCAAAGCCACACAGGATTTCGTAGGGTGTTGATGTCCCAGACCCAAGCTGCAGCCCATCACAGCCAAAGCTGAGGAGCTCGGCCCAGGAGCTTCCCAGGGCAGGACGGATCCTGCCGGCTGTTAAATGGCCCTCCCAGCTCCCCGCCAGCAGCTGTACGTTGCTAGTGAGGTCCTACAGAAACAAACATCACCCCAGCAATAACAAAGCCAGCGCTGTGAAACGCGAAGGCCTTTCTCGTAGCCTTTGCCAATCCTCCCGTTTCCATAGAAACAGAGCAGAAACGCAGCCAGAAGTCAAGGAAATAATGGGTCCTTTTTGGTCCAAAGTGCGGTCTTGATTATTTATCCAATTATGTAAAATATGTATTAGTACAGCCCTTTAAGGGAAGCGAGGTGGGAGGGCAGCGGTGAGGTCTACGTTAGGAGGTAGCACAGCGGGGTGGGAGGGGGTCCACTAGCACCAGTGTCCCACCAGCCCTGACCTGCTCCCAGCTCAACACCCGTTAGCGCGGGGAGGGCATCTCCTGGGTGAGCTTCCCCCACCGGGCACGCACCCCTTCACCCTATGGCTTGTGCCCTTACATGTGCCTAAATTGTGGGGTTCCTTTTTCAAAAACAAAGTGGGGAGATGAAAAGCCTGAGTCAATCTGGACTCAAAATCAGACCAGATGTTGGAAAAGTCATAGTCCTAGCGAAAGTCTAGCGGCAAATTCTGTATTAGCTCTTCATCTATGCCCAACATTTCTGCCAGAAGCTAGGGTGTCTTCTGATTTTTGGTTTTATTCATGGGGTTATTTTCTATCTGAAAAAATTACTTCTTTTCTGACCTGAGATAAAAAAAATTCAAATCTTTGTTTTTAAGTACCCAGTCTGTTAAAAACCTCATTTTGCATTTGCAATGTGCCTATTTTCCTACACAAAAGACAACTCAAAACAGCAGAGGTTATGCAGTAAACGTGCTTCACCTGCCCTTCAACCAGCCGTGAGGGTTTTGTTCATCGCAGTTTGCCTGAGCAAAGTCCTCCAGGCGTGGGTTGAAGGAGAAACCTCCTTAAAGGCTGAGCTACGTTCTGAAGTGTCCTGTCTCTTGCTTTTGACAGTCTTCTAGTGGCAGCACGTCACCTGGCACTAGCACTGCAAGAGCTACCAATTCTCAGTCCTGCCTCGTCTGGTGCTCCTCTGCCCAGGACTATAAAGGCTGCTCCTGCAGTAAAACACAGCTCTTTTTCCTGCTCCAGCGGCAGAAAGGGTCTGAACCCTGCTGGAAATTGGACAACAGCAAAGCCTTTAGTGGAGGAAACAGCGTTTTGCCCCTTCAGCGTCAAGGACGTCTGCAGAGGACATGGGGACGAGTCACTTCTCCGAGGCGTAGCGTGCCCTGAAGTTGTCCCCGCAGTGGGGAGCGGAGCCGCCTGCAGCTGCTGCGGTGCAAGCTACGGCCAGGGAAGACCAACGCTTCGGCTTGGAAACAGAAAACTAACTCCTGCCGCTCCTTAATATTTTAACTTAATTTTCATGAATACTTATCTTCCGATTTATGACCCAAACCTCCTTATTATGGCCTATTACGGTCTTAGCTTCTTATAACTAGAAATTTTTAAGTACGGTTCTGTATCTTTTTCCCTCAGCTCGGATAAAGACTTATCCCCCTTACGCGAAAGGGAAGCGTCACTGGCCAGACGCGCCCAGTCCCCATCGCCCCAGCATCAGCACCCGCAGCCGGAGTTTCCCAGCCCAGGTAACTCTGGCTGATGCAAGTCCACGGCCTTCAGAACAGAAAGCCATCCTGCCCTGCTTCCCTCACTTCCAAAAAACCAGCATTACCTCCGCCTGGAGCCTCTATTTCTCAAGCTCTCCTTATTTCCAGTCTCTTCAGCGTCTCCATTTCCTCCTCCTCAGCGTGAGCTCCATCTCCTCTCAGTCCTGTTCCTTCCACTCATGCTGTTCCTCCTTGTTTCTCCTCAGAGCGATGTGATCAACCCTTTTACTACTTCTCAAACCTTCCACCTTTTTCCCCTCCTTTTGTTCTTTACCTACATTCATATAGCCTACACTGCGTGCTGCAAAAAGCAGGGATTTTAGCACCAAAAGCTGTGCTAACCTTGCAGATCTGAACGCCTCCCTCTGAGGACGCCCCGTGCTGCACGTACCACCCTCCATCTCCGTGCAGGAAGGAAAGCTTTGGCCCTGAACATCTGTTTATGGCTCCCACCGGCCTCAAAATCCTCCGGCACTAAAGCAATAGCAACCTCTGCTCCCATTTGCACATCTGTCAGCGATGGAAGTCAATTGAACTCTGTAAGGCAATTGGGTCCTATCCTACCTTGTCAAATTAGTTCCATTTGTTAAATAACGATCCTTTGTTTGTCATGCTAATAATTCTCCAGGCTCTGTAAAATAGGCTACCTCTATGAGTAAGTTTTTTTTTTCAGAAAAGCACATCTCTAAACCCCAGTATTTCGTCTGCTGCTTTGTTCATCTCCCCTCCGCTTCTTTTGTTTTTTAAGTGGCATAACAGATTGATCAGTGCTCGACTTATTCTTCAGTCTGACTTTTTGTATTTTTTAGGACTTGTATAAATGCTTAAGACTGGATCGTGCTTAGATACAAAGCACACAACGTATCTATAAAAAAACCTGTAAAAGTAGGAGTTCACACACGTAAAACAATTATAGCACGGCTAGACCAAGGTTAGAATTGGTACTTAAGGTACACCTAGAAAAATATGAGATTTAGATGGATTTTGAAAAATTTTGAAAAGGGCAAATTTTGAAATGGCAGTCAGCGGGGTGGAGTGGGGAAATTGTTGCTCTCGCTGCAAGCATCACCTTCCAAAGACAAACAGTGAAATTTCACTTTTTTTTTTAAACCAAGAAAACCTTTTCCTCCATTCAGCAGTTTAATGCCAACTACGAAAGCATAAGAGTCAGGTTTTCTACAAGCTGTTACTGAAAAGAGGGCAACTGGTATCTCAAAGCGCGCAGATTTAATAACATTTAGAGAACAGAAACACAACCAAACGGGCCACAGGTTTTCTGTGCGTGAAGGTCAGTATTGCATCTCCTGCTTCCTTGTACGTTCAAGAGTGGTTTTGTCGGTGGAGACGCGCCTCCACCAAGGAAGCTTGCAGAGAGCTGGAGTCCCACCTTTCTCCCGGGGCTGCGACTTGCAGCTCCATCTCTCGCTTTTCTTGGCTTTGCTCAGTGCACGAAAGGGGCTACAGATTCAGACCTCCAGCACGTGCTCAGGTTATGGCAGCTTAGAGAAAACAGGTGCCGAGAGGAGTAAAAGTTAGCTGGAGCAGCACCAAGTACCCGCAAGCAGCCCACCTTCCGGAGGCGAGCACCCAGCAACGCACCCGAGCCCCCAGGCCCTTGGTCGGGTCATCTCCCACGGGGCTGCAGCAAGAGCCAGATGTGGATACCAAAATGAAGTCAAACGCGGGGGCCCTCGCTGTCCAGCAGCGGTCATCACCACCCAACGACCTCGCAAAGCTGCTCTCCAGCTGGTCTCGCCGCTGTTGACCTCAATGGCTTTACCGGCACTGAAATAAAAGACGGGTCCAGAGCTGGGCAATACACCCTTAACGGCCTCTACAGAGAGCATTCAGCTGCACAGACCTCCAGCAAATTAGCAGGCAGTGATTAATTAATAGCAGTCTTGGCCCAGACCTGTCAGGTTTCCGTGTTATTGGCTTCATCTTACTTGCTATAAACACAACTCTACTCCTTCCCACCTCTTTTGACCTTCATAATTATTCACCCAGTTTTAGTATTCCAAAGCAGCAAGTTTCAGTTAATACCGGTACGACGCGCCTCACGTACGCACACATCGCTTGCAAATGAACCGGAGAGGTTACAAATCTGGGGGATGGGACGTCAGGACCCACCCCCGGCTGCTGGGCAGGATATTGTGGTGATCTTCACCCTTCATTATACATGCACCTAATAAGGGTCTTGTTAGCGGGGAAAAAGTAGAAAGATGTTATAAATTAATATACTGTGATGAATATAAAGCAGAACCCTAATAAAGAGCTACGGGGGAAGGCAATACTTTGGGCTGAGGTGAAGCATGCTGGGAAGACCACACATACCGTATGCTCTCATCTGGAACAAATACACACCCTGCAAAAATCGGTGTATTGCAGCGGCATAGACTGAACTGCAAACTGATTTCAAAAATTAAAATATGGAAAATTAACTCCCTGCCATTCAACATGTACGTACTCGGATACGATCCCCTCTAAATACAGCCTGATAAAGGAGGCTTAACTCCTTAATTCCTTAAATTCACAGTATTCCATATTGTGAAACATAACTGATAAATTGTGTTCCTTTGGAGACACCTACTATGCAGAAATAATTAAATCCTGTAATAATCTCTATTTACATACCTTAATAATGCAAGAGCCAAACACGCTTAATTCAAAAAAAATCTGTATCAGGTCTGAAATCTCCCTTTCTCCCTTGCTGATTAACATGGCTGTGTAAGCATAACTGCCCGTGCATCTGCGACAGAGACGGGAAAATGGAGCTCTTGGAAAAAAGGTGCAACAATACAATCATTCTCTCCTGTCTTTCATGGTTTTTTCACATAACTAAAGGAGTCTTCCCTTTGGAAAACATGGCAAGCAGAGTCTGCCACCATTTAGAGGTAGCAGTCCATGCTCAAAGTCAGAGGATAACTTGGAGTATGCTTAAGTCACCTCTACTAGAAAAACAGTTTAAAACGTGCTTGCATAGTTTCCTAAGAATAAGTTTCCTCATAATGGTGCCAATATCTGATACACCTCTCAAGGAAGTTTGTAGCTTTGGACTATTTATAGCTGACTATTTCACTTTTTTCTTTTATTGTGTACAAACTTACCCAAAGAATTATCACCTTTTAGCAAGTCCATGACTGCCAGAGACAGGTTCATCTTGAAGTGAAGCTCAACCGCCAGGAGGCAATGACGAGAACCTGGATAGTGAAGCGTCACTCAATACAAAGCCATATTCAAATATTTTTGTTTAAGAATAATTTTTTTTTTTCCTCAGTGTTTTAATGAATAGATTCCTCTTTTCCTGCTTATGGAATTGGGGTGGGCAAGGGGAGGAAGTGGGTGTGCAAAATTCATTTGCATTTCTGTGGAAGATCTTTATATTTAGATGCATTCAAGTTAGAGCCATTAAGCTTGGAGCTGTGCAGCTCTTGTTTATGCCACTCTACAGCAATATTCGAGTGCCTGGTCTGCACAGTTGTACTTCTCTGTGACTGCCACACAAAAAAGACTAGGAACATTTTAATAAAATAATCTAATAGGGGAAACCACAGCGTCACGCCGGGTGCACTAGAACCATGCCAGCCGTGGTACGTCCTGAGCCCCCTGCAGTGCCCCATCAGGAACAAACCCAGATGAGGAGCTCCGGGTAAACCACAGTGCCACGGCAAGGCGAGGGGAACAGGAGGAAGCTCTGGCACAGGTGTGTCCTCATGCTGTAAACTTGCATTATTTACACTACGAGCACTAAGGACAAGTAGCAAAGCTCAAAGGCACGCCTTAGAAGTTGTAGGAAAAGCGTTCATTAATAACATTCATTCCTATTATCGATTTCCTGGTTCGAAGCTGAAAGAGGCTGAATTTGAGACGTGTCTCCTGCAGTTTCCTCCTTGAAAGGATGTATTGCTTTTCTTGGGTCTTCAGAGAAACATCAGATACAAGTAAAGGAGGTACTGATTATAGAACCATAGAATCACTAAGGGTGGAAAAGACCTCTAAGATCATCCAGTCCAACCGTCAACCCAACCCCCCCATGGCCACTAAACCACGTCCCCAAGCGCCTCATCTACACGTCTTTTAAATCCCTCCAGGGATGGGGACTCCACCACTGCCCTGGGCAGCCTGTGCCAAGGCCTGACCACTCTTTCAGGAAAGAAATTTCTCCTCATGTCCAACCTAAACCTCCCCTGGCACAACTTGAGGCCGTTTCCTCTCGTCCTATCGCTGTTACTTGGGAGAAGAGACCGACCCCCCCTCGCTCCAACCTCCCTTCAGGCAGTTGCAGAGCGCGATGAGGTCTCCCCTCAGCCTCCTCTTCTCCAGGCTGAACACCCCCAGTTCCCTCAGCCGCTCCTCATCAGACTTGTGCTCCAGGCCCTTCCCCAGCTCCGTTGCCCTTCTCTGGACACGCTCCAGCCCCTCCATGTCCTTCTTGTCGTGAGGGGCCCAAAACTGAACCCAGGATTCGAGGTGCGGCCTCCCCAGTGCCCAGTACAGGGGCACGATCCCCTCCCTGCTCCTGCTGGCCACACCAGTGCTGATACAGGCCAGGATGCCGTTGGCCTTCTTGGCCACCTGGGCACGCTGCCGGCTCGTGTTCAGCCGCTGTCGACCAGCCCCCCAGGTCCTTCTCCTCTGGGCACTTTCCAGCCGCTCTGCCCCAAGCCTGGAGCGGTGCCTGGGGTTGTTGTGGCCCAAGGGCAGGACCCGGCACTTGGCCTTGTTGAACCTCATCCATTGGCCTTGGCCCATCGATCCGGCCTGTCCAGGTCCCTCTGCAGAGCCTTCCTACGCTACTTTCAACTGAAGCCAATAGACCTGCCGAGTCACGGGTTGAGGTTGGCAGGGACCTCTGGGGTCCCTCTGGTCCCACCCCTGCCCAAGCACGGCCACCCAGGGCAGGTTGCTCAGGACCGTGCCCAGGCGGCTTTTGAATATCCCAAGGACAGAGACTCCCAAAGCTCCCTGGGCAGGGAGCTCGGTCACCTCATGGAGAGAAAGCGGTCCCTGACGTTCAGACAGGCCGTACTCCAGATGTGGAGTTCTGCCCTCTTGTCTCCTTCAAAAAAATATTCCTGGAATTCCTTAAGGGTGAATTTTTCAAGGTTATTGGAAATTCCACCAATTCTACCTCTATCAGATCCAGTGCTGGTTATATATTTAATCAATATGCTTTTTTCATGTGTGCAGAACTACATCAGTTAAACTAGCTCTGCATTTTATTCCACAATTGAAATTTGATAGGATCAGCTTTATTGGTTTATCTTTGCTATTTTAAAATTAGATTTGTTTTCCATATACTTTCTGGTCCTCAGAGTTTGCTCTGAAGTATATTAAGTTAAACCTTTAAAGAGACTTTCTTTGTGTAACTCTCTTCTGTTAACTCTTGTTGCTTTGGTCTGTTTGGGTACTTTTAACCCATAAATGAAGCGTTTTAACTGAAGTATTCTAACCTTTTCTTAAATCAGTCCTGTTATCTAGTAGGAAGGTAAGGGCACTCAGTTCCCATGTCACCCTGGAAATCGATCCACTAGTTGGGCAGAAATCCATTTGTAAAAGCCATAGCAAAATGTCCAAGGCTGTCTTCCGTTTCATTTCCCATCCTTACCCACAGATAACAGCTCTCTCCACAGCCACTGTAGTACTCCTGACCACTTTTTCCTCTTATTTTTCACTGTGCAAAGCTGAAGTTTCAGTTCTACATCTCTTTTAATGAATCTATGATCTTTAGTAATATTTCTCTGCAAGCTATTTTTGTTGCAAGTTTAAAGACAGCTTCATTTTTTTTTTTTAATATCTCTGCAATTCTCAATATGTTCACTGGCATTTAAAGTCCAAAAAGCCAATGGGAAAATTAACTGTCCTTTAAATTAGGCAGCACTGACCATCTGGTTTGGGGGATTTTTGGTTTTAAAGAGTAGCCACATTGGTTCCAGATGGTTCAATAACTGCTCAGAGCCAAGAGGTCCACCAGTTGTGCTCCTTCCACTGTTACACAACCTGTAAGTAGACATCCTATGATACTCCCTTTCAATGACATAACTGGGCAATTTAAGACAAATACAATTTTAAACAAGTGAAGCAACCCTGGTTAGGGCACCTGTTACCCAAGCTGTGGCCCCTGTGCATTCTTCATTCCCCTGATTAAGGAAGCATTAAGGAAGCTACCTCAATATGCTTGGACAGGATGGGCTGCTTCAGTGTCCCTCCCTATTCATGCATTGTTTCCTTACTACAGCTGTGGTTTGGGGGTTTTGTTGTTGTGGTGGGGGGGGGGTGGTTGTTTTTTTTTTTGTTTGGGGTTTTGGTTTTTTTCCCCCCTCCAAGACATGAATCTGTAATGGCCTGAAGAAACGCCAGGGCCATTGCCTAACTCGGGTAGGATTCTAAATTAAGACAGACCTTTGCACTTTTTGTAAATTAACACCTTCGCTTCCTTCATTCTTCAGACTGAACTGTGCAAATATAACAGAACTGTTGTAACCAATTTGGGTTTTGCTCACATGACAACCATGAAATATGAATTTTTGAAGAAATGGTTGTGAATCAACTCCATTGACATCTGAAAGAGTTACAGAGTTTGACTAAACAGGACAGCTCTAGAAACATGTCAATTTGGAAAAATAAGGAAATTAAGGGGAAAAAGGTTAAACGACCCTTAACAGGCTATTAGCTCATATCAGTTTTACTTGTAGTGCTACAAATCCAGACCCGCAAGAGCACCTGAGATATCAAAGCAGATGAAGTCCTATTATGTTGCAGCACTGAGAGATGCGAGATTTGTCAGCTCAGTGAACCGTTAGCTCTTAAAATAAATGAGCAGTTTATTGACCTTTCAGTGATTGAGACAAAACTAAAAGCCAGAAATACTCCGGCAGCGGGCAGGCAACACGGGCGATCACTCAGAAGTTTCCAGCTCGCAGTGGCAGCGCGTCCCTGAAGGTCACCGCGGTGCTTCGCTGCGGTGTAACAAGGATTGCATTGATTTGCTGAAAACTTCTGCCAAGTAACCCAAAGGTTTTGCCTTTATGCTCACTTAACTCCTTGCTCGTTTTTTTTGTTATGACCACATATATCTGTTCCTTGAGCTTCACTGCGGTACACCAGTACTGCCATAATTTTGGAAAAAGAAAAAAAATATATATGGCCATTATCCTCCTATCCTGAAAGTATTTTCACACACGCTGATTTTTTCCTCTCAAGCTGTGCCTTCTGTTTCAAGGGGAATAGTCACAACATTAAAGTTAGCCATGCTCAAGTTCAGAGCTTTAGAAGGTGCCTAAAACACAGGGCGAGGAAAACACCCCGAGACAGCACCTTTGACATTTCCACATCGGTCTTATGATTTAATAAGACAAAGGGGAAATAACTGCCTCCGAATAGTCCGTTTCTCTGAAGTGCAGCTGGTATCAGGCTGCTGCCTGCCAGATCAGCAGGAGTTTCAGCAGCAGATACCAGACCTGCCCAAATCTGGGGCCAGAGCATCCCCCTCCCAAGGGAGACCGCCGGCAGGGAGGAGGCTCGGGATGGCAAGTGTGGGCTGTCCTTCCTGGAGTGTGTTCTCACCGCATATTCGTATCAGCCAGCAGCGTTCAAGTATCTTGCTGCAAAGGGGTAGCACACGGCCTGGTCAGCGGGTATGTCCTGTTTTGAAGGGGGGATTTTTACTCAGGACCTGTTCATTTTACAGGCACAGATTTGCAGCTGCTGTTGTTTTGTAGGCGTTTCATTGTTGTGGTCTGTATTCCTAGTTTGCTGGATTAATTTTTTATAATTAATTAAAATTGTATATATACACACATATACACACTATATTTATATATATATATAAAAAAAGGGAATTTAAGACTGATTCAGAAAGCTGGACCAAAGAAAACACCTGCTTTTTCTTTGGTTTTCGCTGAGGGGGAAAGAGAAGAAAGCTGATATTCCCTGTTAGCAGCTAGTGCCTGGCAGAGGAGAAAGCCTAGGTTTGCTTTAGTGCATTAACTCTACAGAAAACTTTTAAACCAGTGGTATCAACTTGATAGTTGTTCCACCCCACATGATGCACTCACTGTGTCCAGAACACAAGCGCTGGACTCCACGTCCCGGGCGTCAGGATGGTCCCGACTCCCTGGGACCACATTCTCATTCTGCAAAGACCAGCTCACTTTTAAATTCATGACATGGTTTTTTGGCTCAGGATCCTGATTTCCTACCAGCTGAGTCACCCAAGCTTGAAGAGGCAATACCATACAGCCTCTCCCTTTGCCCCAGGGAGTGCATAATAAAGCTTCATAAAGCAAAAGGGCTTCTGCAGGCGGTGTCTAAATCACCTCCCTGCGAAACACAGCCCAGGGGTTGTCGCATTTCTGTAGGTCTTTCCTCAAGCAAGATCTACTTTGGATGTAAGTTCTCCCACATCGTGGGCAAGACCTTCCAGCACTCAGCATCTTCCTCGGGCTCTTTTCACGAGAAATGCCTGCTGTAGGCCACCTTAATGAGGCCAGAATGAACTTCCTTTGGAAATACCTATATCCTTGTAGTCCAGACACTGTTGCCTGCCGTTTTAGTAAAAAGTAGTATTTCATACTTTCTCCCTACCCTTAGGACGCAGAGTTTTGTGCTTCAGCTTCAGAGACCCCCAGCTCCTCCTCTGCACCGTACAAGCTTTGGCACTGGCAGGATGCTCTGCCCGCTCTCCAGGGTTGTGATTCAAGTCCATTTTGTGGACCTAGGCAATATTTCGTGGCGGTGATGGGGATACTGGGCAACTGCTACATGCAAGTGTTGAAACGAACAACAGTCATTTGTATCTGATGAATAAAAATAAAAAGGCAAAAGCTTAACAGTTTGTAAATTAAAAATTGAAATAAAGGGGGAGCTTAAGGAAAATAGTTAAGTTTGCTTCATAAAAGTAGCACAGAAATAAAGTTGTAATACAAACCCTGATTTGCATTCAGGAATATGTAGCACCAATCCTGCAATTTAAGTATATTAAGTCCTGTTTTCTTGCTACAGGCATGACCTTGCCCTTACCCACAGTTTGGGACTTTTAACACCTCTTCTTACCCCATGCTCAGTAACTCGGGCTTTGCAGGAGGGATGGAGATCTGTACGCTCCTCTTCACCATGCAAAATGCACCTGAGGGTGTAACAGCTGATATTGTGGCCCAGATACCTGCATGCTGGCCCATGCAACGGATCCAAACCTAAGTACTGATCTACTGCTAGCGACAGCGAGGCGTAAATTATGGTTTTCCAGAGTAAAAGAGAATTTAGTTAAGAGTTACAGCCATCCTCACCTGCAAGCTCCTCCTGGCACAAGTAGCGCAGGGACACGTTACTGGTGCCTCTCTACAGCCACGAGCCAGGACTGTGTTCTCCCCAGTTCACATTGCTTGGTCTGCAGAGTGAGGAGCTGGAGAAATCCTTCTGCCTGGTTTTGAGAGGCAGGGATCTGCCAGCAGAAGAGGCCGTTCTATTTAATGTCTTATACTGCCACCATCTGAAAAGTTACTCATTAAGAAACTCGACTAATGACTGCCATACACTGTCCGTTCCTTCCTCACGGCACTGAAGAAATTTAGGCTGCGGCAATAAAGAGGGAAATACAGAAGGGAATAAAAGCAGAGAAGTAGAAGGGACATGGTAAATTGGAGCTGCCGAATGCAATTTCTGTCTCCTTGATGCCATTCACTACACAAGTTATTAGAAATGGGCAGAGGTTTATATCCACCTTATTGACTAGTATGTGGCTGTAAAGGTAATTCCTGTTAAATGCCAGTTAAACACATCAGCATTCACCCCCAAAATTTCATTCACAGGACTTAGAAACCTCTCTGTGCAAATGAAATAGTAATGCTGGCTGCTACAGAGCTTGTGTGGGTGTTTATACATAATTTAGCACAAGTTCCTCTAAGAACAGGAATTACAGGATAGCATGTGGTAGGGTATAAAAATCTGAACCACTCAACAAAAATTATCCCTGACAAAGACAGCTGAGTGACTGCAAAAAAAGGGGGAACGATGCAGTCGATGCTCTCTTCAGACTGATAGGAGCTGACTCGGTCTTTTCAAGAAACAGGGATGCTAGCTATTACCTTTGTCTCTCATTTCAATCCTGGAAAACATTCAACCGCCTCCCGCAGCAAGTACCACAAAACAGTTTCTCTCACAGCGGTGGTGTTAAGGAGCCTACCTTCTCCCGCTGCAGCCTCAGCTAATCCAAACAATATGGGACATCACAGAGCACAAAACCAAGCAAGGATTGAATTTAAAATTCAGACTCTGCTCAAAACTCCTAGCTAGTACTAAAAATAACTGATGATATCAGACAGCAGCACTCGGGAGTTTCCAATTTTAAGAGATGCAGAAGCACATCAGCACTGCGACGAGCCCAGGGCAGCACGGCACCGGCGGGCTTCGCCCCCGAGCCCCAGCAACACGCTTGCCTGGCTCACCCCGTTGGCACCCACGGGGGTGGGCACCCACGCGGCCACGTCCCTGCAGCCGACACTGAGCCCCCGGGGAGGGCCAGCCTTGCAAAACACACAACTCTTCCCAGCGAATGAGAAAGGGAGGTTCTGAACCCAAAAGGCCACTGAAACTTAGTCTAAATGTCACTGCGTTGAACTGAGCATTGCCCATCCTTGTGTTGACAGCAGAGCCATAAACATGAAGGGAAATAACAGCGAAGGAAGTTTCTTTTTCAAATTGCTCAAAAAAAAGCAGATTTTAAATACGTACCTGCTTTGTGAAACCTCTCATGTCTTTGGTAATATTGGAAAAGTCCAAGGGCCATGGATGTGTGGCAAAAGGAGCCCTTAACGTCACCTACAGGGTAGAGCACTTTGAGTGTATCGCAAGGGTACGCAACCGAAACCACCACCACCTCCACACCTGCCTTTGCCACATGAGTATAGCTGCGACCTGGAGAGGGACTGCATCTCTGAGTAGCATCACGTTCCAGAGAACCCAGGATTTTATACCAGCGCAAAGACCTACTTTGATCTTTGAACGTGATTTTTGCCAAAAAACTGGGGACCGGTTTACAACTGACCACATCCACTGTCAGGCATGAATGAACACTAGGAACCCCCACGTGCAGTGGGAGCAGAGGACACTCCGCACTGGCAGGACTGACGCGAGGCTGCGTGAATCGGTTCTTTCTGGGTGTGCTTTATAAGGACATGGTTGTCTTTGCAACTGTCAGCTTTATGATTGACTTTGACATTTTAATATCCTATTTAAAAGAGTTAATGAATAGGCTGTCTTCAGGGCTTCAGCAAATTGCATCAAAGAGAGGATTTACAAATGAAATCAGGATATAGAGGGAATTCAGCACTTTTAACCTCACAGCTCGTGATTCTGAGGTGAGTCGCAATTCATGTTGGTATGGTAAATGAATTTTACATCCTCTCTTTACTATAGCTTAGATCAGCACTCTGCGTTTACCTTCTGTAGTCTGTTCTAGTGCCTTCAACAACAGACCATCAGCATCATCTCATGATACAGCATTAACAAAAAAACAAAACCAAAAAAGTGAACTTCTCCACAATCATTTGTTCTTAGCTATTGGCAAGGGAGGAGTTGAAGATTTTCCTGGAGGAGAGGTAAAGAAGAGGTCTAGAAGTTGCCCACAGTTTGGGGTTTTTTAGTTGTTGGTTTTTGGTTTTTTCTGCTAAAAAGAAAGGAGATTCAAGAGGGGACAGTTTATAAAGAAATCTTCACTCCTACAAAAAGAGACTCTGAACATTTGCTTTCATCCACTTATCCACTTTTTTTGCCATCTCGATGTTCAAGTGTATTTATTTAGGAGCGCTGAGACAGACAGATTGCAAGATTTGGCAGATGCTTCACATACCTTTTAGCCAAGACTATTTTCAGCATGACCCAGATAGGCAACACAGGAGTCAGTGGGAAAAGCATTATTCGGAGGTCTGTGTTGGCTGTTATAACAATCATCTCATTCAAGGTGTGATTGACCATCTGTCACCGAATTTGGGGACTTTTCATTGAAATATTTTAAAATAGTCAATTATTCAAGAGTTTCAACTTAGAAGGCCACATTTGGGAAACCTGGTATTTATTCCTCAGCACCAGGCACCACCCTCCTCCCAGCTATTCAGCAGAGTGGCCATGAACGTGGGTTATAATAAAGCCATGTCCTCATTGGAAAGGCTTCTCCACTTTCCAGCTCCTAGGGGTACCCAGCCAGGAACCCAGCTCTGAAAGAAATCCCAACAGCCACATGCTAAACCACTTATTTTTGCAGAAGAAACAGTGATGAGAGGACCATGATAAAATACTGTGCTGAGCAGTTAAGAAATATTGGTGTGCAAGAAGAGGAGAAAAACCATGAATGAGAAATACCTCTAAGCTTAAATTGAACAGCAATTTAGGTTTAGCTAGTTGAGAAAAACACCTTTGCATGAATATCACTGCAAATGAATGATTAGCAAGATTCTCTCCAGCTGAGATAACTCATATCAACATTAGCATTGATAAAAGCAGAGATCAAAACTTTGTCCCCAGCAATGGAGTGGGACACTCCGCAGCCTGTCAGTGGTCCGAGCATGCTTGCTGTATTTTTTAGGTGGCATTACATACTGGATTGATTCATCCGAGTTCTTCCCAAACACTGGGAAATACCAGTAGTTTTATTACAAACTATAGCAAAATTGTAAAGGAAGCAACCCGGATAATGCTGAAATTCAGGATAATATGAGATGTCACATAAGCTTACATTAAACAGAAGCTTTGAAAATAATCTACTTTTTCTAAGGGGCTAGAGAAGGTTTGAATTTTGGATGGAGACAAGGAACAAGGAAACCCCAAGAAGAATGGCACACTTCTGCACTAAAACCCTCCTGAATATTAATGAAGCTATCACAAAAGAAGCTACAGCATTAATATGACTAGCATGATAAAATATGACTTCAGCTTATGACATGTTCAGTCGCACATTTAATTTTTATAGGAGTTGATTAAGATGCCTTCACTTGAATTTTATACTGTTTACTATAAAACATTACCCTTTTCTTCAAAATCTATCGAGACAGACAAACCACACATTTGCCGAGCCGTTAAATAAATAGTATTAAATCAACAATACCCAGGGTCCCAAAATGCAAGTCATTTCCATGTATATTGATTTTATTTCCATTTGCTGCAATAAAAGTTTCATCTCCAAGCAAAAAAACAGCTATTTTATCAAACTGTTTTGGTTTTAATTCTTGAAATAATGTGGTTCTGCAGTCACCACACAAGGCAAACTTGCCCTAAGTGCTTTCAAATAGACATGCTTCCGAGAGCTGAGTGAACTTAGTCATGTACAAAATAAGGCTTGAGTGGGTACCTGCCCGGGAGACAGCGGAAAAGGAATAGAGAAGCCATAGCGAGCAGCAAAGCGACGCCAACGAGACACCGCTCTCGGTGCTACAACCCATGCAGGACTGTTTCTGCAATAGGCCAAGGCTCTGTAGAGGGGACTTGGGTCTTCATCTAGGCAAGTCACCGTTTAGCTTAGCAGGCATTTTCGTGGCAGAGACACTCAAACTATGTGGGCAGGTTTTTTTATTCTATGGATCAAATTTGTCCAGTCTCCCACTGATCCTCTTCACAAAAGTCTGTCTCAGTTTCTCACATTTCTATTCACTGTTCTTGAAGCTTTTCTCCTAATTTTTTCATGAGTATATCATCTTAAGTGCTTGGAGGTGTTGCAATTCTCTTAGGAGCCTTCATTAATACGACTATGTATTATAGTTCTTGTTGCTTCAATCTGGTGCTCAGTCTTCAACAAGGATGAAGTAAGTTTCAGGCTAAACAAGTTATAAATATTCTACTTCTGACTTTGCACTGCTGAGTGACTACAGACCACTTGACTTCCCAATACCTGAAAGCACTACCTTGAGAACGAGGGAGAAACCAAGGCATTCATGGAGAATACAAAGTGGTGAAGAGGTCACACTTTCGGCACATCTTGCACAGCCATAAAGCAAGCCCTGAGATGAACATCTTTGTCCTTGCAAAACCAAAACAAAGACAAGAGGTTTGTCCTCTCAAATCATCATTAATATACATCCTGAATTCATATTTGCCCATCACCACTTACAATTCAAAAGTTATTTGTTGGCTAGTAATTGTAATTAGGATGATCTTGGATGAAAACTATGTGAAAATGTTTGGATTTTCTTTCTCGTTTTGCCAGCAGAATAAGAGACCGCTCCCTTTTCCAATCTATAATAATCATTTTTGGTTCAGCTACACTGAGCTGAACTTCAATTGCTGTACAGCATAACCCAGTCCACAGAATCTATATTATTCGATATTTTCCAGAAGCTCTGCATAATTAGACCCATCTGTTTTCTTTTTATGAGTTTTGCAAGCTGATAGTTTGTACTTACTTCATTACGATAAGAACAACAAAGGAGGTTACACAGCCACCGCTTCAGAGCTCCATCGGATGCTCTAGGATTTAATCAACACAAAACAGATGCAACAAAGCCACTGGCCAGGTCCCAGCCCCGTTGGTGCTGCCCAGCTGCCTGAAGCGCTTCTGCAGTTTAAGCATTACACTTAACAGTCCTGATCCATCCAAAAGTTTCCCTAGCACAAACCTGGTGAACACGAGGGAGGGAGAAGGGATGCTCTAGAGACAGCCTTAGAAGCCTCCTTGTCCCTGATAGCAGCCTCACCTTAACGAGGCTTCTCCTTGAAGCACAAGCAAGACCATTTCTTCAGAAAAGGCCACAGTTCTATCTATCGGGGGGTTGGGTGCTCCTCCCTGTCACCATCGTAAGAAAGGTACCAAGGGGACTCAAGGCTTCTGGAGGATCAAAGATGCAGCCTCAGTAACTCAGGTCCGCCTCCGAGGACAGCTGAGCCCCTTTGCCGCGGAAGGTTTGAGGATACTCTCCCGAGCCTTGAATTGCCATCTGAAAAGCTAAACAAATTTGTTCTTCTACATAGGCCACAGGAGACAATTTCCAATACAGTGTTCAAACAGCAGCCAGATGTGCTACTGCTACTCCTGGTGCAGCCTGCCTCTCCTACAACTGCTGAAGCTACTGATAAAAACAGAGCTTTGCAGGCAAAAAAATGCCTGAGGGGTAGATGGGCAATAACAACACACCGCTGTGCTTCCCAGTAAAATCTGGAGTATTTCCTGTACAGAAATAAGGATAATGCCTCATAAATGCCAGATTTTTTTCAGATTGTCTGACTTAACGGGTTGATCATTTATCTGCCCAAGACAAAAATAAATCAATTAGTGGATGAACAGACTGAAAATTAAAACACTTTTTGATAGAATCCCCAGAAACAGAGCACCGAATCCTTGGCTGATTCAGTATAGCCTCAGCGACAATCACAGACTCATCTGAGAAACTGGCCGCTAATGCTTATTTCTCTGCATGTAAAATGCCCCATCTCAAGGATTACCTTCAGTTTTGTTAAACAACGTTATTGCTCTCGCTTCTGTCTTTTAGTCAGCACTGGCACTGAGCAGACCTTGCGCTTTGTGTTGTCTGCATCAGCATGTGCTTCCAGTGGGAGCAACACAAGAGGGACGTCGCCCAGCTCCCAGGAGGGAAGGGGGTGTCAGCTGGGTGTACCTGCGCTTTGCACGCCTCTCGATTTTGATGCTGTTAATTACAGCAGCTTACATGAGAATTGTGGGGTTTCTCCTTTTATTCCATAATTACGGTTAGTATTGGCGATAGAATTCATACAATCTGTCTCGCCCTTCCTCTTCCTCCCAGAAGCAAGGTATACATCAAGAGATCACAGCAGTGGGAATTTCTCAGTTGACTTCATTGGGCCTTAATAGAAAGAAGCTCTATATAACAGTGGAGTGGATTTAAATTGCTGGAAGATTCAACATGTTTTTCAAAGCAAAAACTGAACAAAATTCCCCATCATCTAAAATGCATTACTTGCAAAGGATAACAATCAATAGCAATGTCTTGCTGAAATCCAGCCTGTTCAAATTAACATTGTTTGAACTTCAGTCTCAGATATCTGTGGGATAAGTTAGATCAGCACTCTGCGTTTAGCACTTAAGCTGCCAATATTAAAATAACCCATCATAGGGAAAAGAATCATTCTTCAAAAATTTTCCTTTAGATTGCTTCCAATGGCTCAGGGTTGTCATTAGGTACAAGTGCGTTTAATACATACCAGTTTGCTCAATTTCTTGTTTTGTGATTTAAGCAGGCTTGAAGATAAAATGAAGTGCAAGCCCTTAAATACAGCTGAAGGAAGATAAGACTTTCATTCCTGAGCTTAAAGTATCCTTGCTGAACAATTAAACAGCTTCCTCACCCACCACAGTCTGTGTAGACCTTGTACCTGTTATACTGGCAGGGAAGAGAGAAGCCATAAAGAACAAAGTCTCTGTGTCCATGGAAAAAGAAGTTCCCCAGCAGAAATTGCTGCTTGAGCAGCAGACAGGGATCTCAAGTATTTTACACATGGTGCTACACCACCGTTGCCTGTTGGTGACGTTTCATACTCAAAATTTTAGGAGTTTAATCCTGGCATAATGTATTTGAAGCACATTTTACAAGAGGCAAGCAAGTGTAATTGAATACAGTAAAAAGCAAAGCTGTGAAAAAGGAATAAAAGCACAAATACTGGAAGGGTAAACTAAGAAGCAGCTACTGAGGCCAAGGAGTGTGTGAGTGGCTGGTGGAGCAAGCTGCACTGTGCCCACAACTAACCACAGCAATTGCTCAAAGAAAGTCAGAGGAATTTGCTTGTTGGGAAACCAAGGTACAAAAAAGTCAGATTCAATCACAGATTCTTCATTTGTATTCTAAGTAGAAACAAGCCATGGGGAAAAAAAAAGTATTTATTCTGGCATTTTTCTATCTCTAAAAGCCAAGTTTTCAAAAAACCTTTCTCTAGGAAAGAAGCATAATACCTACCTTCAGATTTATACTTTATACAGAACAAAATCTCCACTAACTCCACATGTGGTTAAGGAGGACACACATATTTACCAACCACACTGGAAGTTTTGCTGCATCTGTTACCAGTTTTTAAATAACGCTCTACAAGAGCACCCTGGGTCAAGTAGATCACATAAATGACAACCCACCTACTGCTGCCTTCCTAAGCCCTCTCAAGCTCCATTTCATAGGCAGATCCCAACCTAATTACATCAAAGCAGCCTCTAGTGCAGCTCAGAGGGCCGTTTGCTCGGCTCAGCAAGGGCTGCTCTCTGCATCGCCCCGGTAAGCACCAGCCACAGGAGGGGGAAGCGAGGCAGAGCCCTTCACTGTTACCTTCTTATTTACCAGGTACATACCAGGCTGATGCATCATGTTCTCTGGCAGCCGCCAATCTCACAATGAGGTAAAAGACTGCAATTTCAGCGCAAGACTTACTAGACAGGTTCTCTTTAAATAAGTTAAAGCTCTGTGGCATTTTTAGAAACTTGTGTACCGCTGTGATACATGAAAGCTGCTGAATGCTAAAAAGGAAGAAGGTTTTAGAGAAACAAAGCTTGCCTTGTTAAAAATCTGCTCCCTAGAGAGTCTTCCATATCTCCACATTCATCATCACACGAAGCTCAGACAGTTTGGAAGTCATCAGTCAAGAAACAGAAGAGAACAGTAGCCCAGAGTCCTTGTTTTCAGAAGCAAAAATGACTTCATACTTACAGCAGCCAGTGAGCCTCCCAGAGACGAGGACGTGCTCGAGGGAAAGGGCTCTTGCCAGGCTTGTCCGTCCCCACATGCCACCGAACCGGCCCCCCGGAGCTGCCTCGCGCTGAGCTCCGCTGAAAGAGCAGACGGGCTTCAGCTCCATATGATCCAAGACTTAACCCCAAATGACTACGGCTGCTTTCTAGCAAACTCACCCCGCTGCATTGTATCAAACCTAATCCTGGCCTGATAGTCCTGACCTAACCCTCACTTATTTCTAGGCTGCACCCAAACCTCAGGCCTTATGAAAGCCCACCTGTATGCTATCAAGTCCTTACAGCCTAACCCCCTCTCTGCCCTCCCTTAAATTTTGCTCCAAACACAATTCAGCTGGAACAAGACATTTAGCCTGAGGAATTTGCAGGCCCTGAATAGATTTCCTATTGGGAGAATAATCAGTTTTGTAGCATGTGATTGACAGCATATCAGCAGCACAGACGAAGGGTATATCAAGAAATTTTTGACTTCTTACCTGTTCATAGATCTATTCAGAAAAGGTACGTTAAATCCAAAGAGCACGTCAGTAATTACTTCTAACTGTAACCAAACCCTCTCCAAGTCTAGGTGAGAAAATACTGCTTCACCTGAACCTGGCAATATATCTAGATGCCTTTTCTTTGGCATATGTAAACAAATTGCCAATATTTTCCATACCAACTATTTGTTTTCCACTTGTTTTCACACCACGGCACTGTGTGCTATGGTTTCAAATCTCTAGGAATAGCCTGATTTTAAAAGGTGCCAGAAAGTTCCCCATTTCTCCCCGTGTGACAGCGCCTGGATCTCCTTGACTGTTCTCCTTAGCTCCGCGTCGCAGATCGTCAAAGGGGGATCTTGTAAATCTGGGGTGGAGCAGAAAAGCACCTTCGGACCAGGCACAAAGGGACAACCCTAAATGCACCATGCCAGCAGCCCTAAAACTGCATCACTTTCCCCAAAGCTTTTGTGGGGAGGGTTTGGGGTGAGCAGGGGTCTGTGTGTGCGAGAAAGAGGCAAAGAAAGAGAAAACTGAGCTCCAGAAGGGCGGCAATATCATTAGTCCTGTACCTGTTAAAGTAATGCCAGCAATGAATCATGATTCACACCGCTGTCAGCAAGAAATGGAAAAGCTCTATTTAAAATCTGGGAAAAAAAAGCCTTAGCCAAAAAGCGGAGAAGTCTAAAATAGCAGCAGGTTCGCATTGTGTGAGCAGTAGGACGTATCCGCCCCAGACGGTTTGCGCAAGGGATGGGGCTGTGCCAAGAGGCAGCTGAACCGCAAAGCCCTGTCCTAAGCCAGAAATGCACGTCAGGAGAGTCCGGCCTTGTCCCGTTGGTCCTTTCCCCGATGCTGACCGGGGGGTTCCTACCTCAACTTCTCCTGCTTAAGAGCATCATCAAGCTCCGTTGGACGCTCGTGCTTAACTTTGTTCCCAAATTGCATTTCTCTGATCCTTCCTCACCCCAGATCTAGAGAGACCAACCGGGGTGTACAAGGTGTAAGAGGTGAGAGAAACAGCATTTTCTTCTCTACCTACAAGCAACACAACTCATAAGCAGCTTTTCAGGAAAAGAACAGCATAGGGATAATGAGGTTTTAAGTAGGTACCTTGGTTTATTACAAATTTATCTTTATTCATAAAATGTCCCACTAGTAATATTGCTGTCTGAAGTAGGGGATGAAATATCAAATTAAGATCCAAATACTTTAGTACAGACAACCACTTCCGTACAGTCTAACCCCTTTGACAAAGTGACCTGATATAATTAATTCTTATTTTAATAAAATAAAATTAATCTTCCAATAACATTGGATCATCACATCACACGTTAGAGATCCTAGAGGTATTGTGACAGGTTATGACTTTGATCTATAACACTACTATAATTTTGCTTTTAATACATAAAGTGTGTGGACTGATTTCTAGTTTGGCTGATGGGCAAGTCAGAGGAGGCAAGGATGGAGGAAACAACTGAACGGTCTGTTCAGGCCTTTTTACCTGGGTACAGAAACACAAGATTAGCTGAACAGAGGTCCCATGAACTCACATTTGTCTCCCAATGTGACGTTGCTCATGATATCAAGCTCTCGGTGGGATCTCAGAGATAATGTTACACAACTATGAGTTAATTCTCAAGCTGTATAGTCAATGTAGAGTCAACGAAGGTATGATGGCACATGAAAGAGGGTTATCTGGGATGAGCCACAGGATTCTGCTTGATACAGCTTCAGCCTTTTTTGTAATCAGGTCTCTGCTGCCCTAAACAAAGGCTTTTGCTGAGTTTAGTTAAAGGAGTTCATGCATAAACTGTGCTATGCATATTCCCTCCACTGTGATCTGTGATTGCTAGAGCACCTCCAATTAATCCACTGAATTTAGCAGTTTTACAGGTTGTTTAGATGTACATGTGCCAACTGCTTCCTTTTGTCTTACGTACTTCGTTACGGGGTACGAAGAGGCCATCTAATCGTTTGTTACCGACCAGGACAAAGAGGGTGCATCTGAGGTGTCCGGGGAAGAAGGCAAGCCAAGCTGCTTCGTCTTGTACCACCGCCTCCGTGTTTCCTGGAGCTCGCGGGAAAAGCTGCGGGCAGGCCACCCCTGCTCTGGGCTGCTAATACAGGCCCAAGATTTGTTTTAAAAGGAGAAGAAAAGCATTACTGGAAGAAAAGACAGGTTAACGTCTGTGCAGGAGAGAGAGGCCACCGAGGTGCCGGGCAGCAGCGGAGCCTCTCCCAGCCATGAGTTTCTTGTTGCAGAGTTGAGCCCTTAAGGTCAAACGGTGAATGAATGGTTTTCTTCTTCCTTCAGAAAAAGACGGAGAGCAATGACAGCTCTGGGAAAGGACAATTTTCCAGTGCTCCCCTTCACGCCCTTGGCTGATGTTCAACGTGCCGGGGCAGGAGGAGCTCCCAGGCACCGGAACATGGGTGGCTGCCGCACCAGGGCTTTTGATGGGAGAAGAGCCGCAGGCGTTCCCAAAGGATGGGCTATCGATCACATCGGCGCTGCCAGGGCCAGGAACGGTGGGCGAGGCTGCCCAGTGGGGAGCAACCGGGGCCCCGAAATGCCCAGTCTCCATCTCCAAAAACCAAGGGCATGCAGGCAGGGCACGGGTGTGACTAACACGGCATCTCGGGGAAGGGCATTAAAAGAAATCTTGTTTAAGATATTGATTTGAATTTATAGTGCAGGGAAAGATGGGTGTAATTTTCAAAACCTTTGCAAAAGCATTTGGCATAGCTCAAATGCAAATCTCTGTATTTGCGCTCCTGCTAACAACAGCTTAGTGCAGTTGTTGCCATTCAAAGGCAGAGCTGCCTAGGTGTATTACCATTAAACGGTGACAATGACATCACCTCCTTTCTTTACCAATTAACCCTTAACTTAGAGCAAGACAGCCTATGAAATACCATTTTCCACACTTCTCCTGTATTTTTTAAGCTGTGGGAGGGTGGACTCTGCTGTGTGGCAGCTTGGAGAGCTGAGCTTTCTACGAAACACGGACCTGCCGGCTCTTGGACGAGGCCTAGTTGAGGATGTCCCTGCTCATTGCAGGGGGTTAGACTAGATGACTTTTCAAAGCCCCTTCCAACCCAAACCATTCTATGATTCTATGATCCTATGATTCCTTGGCCTTGGCCAGTTGATGAACCAGGTAACGAGCTCACATGCAAGACCAAAAAAGAAGCAAAACTTGCTCTCTCCCAACAGTGGGGAAAATGAGCATGTCGCTTGTGAAAAGAGATGGAGGATTCGTAGGAATACTTATCAGGCCTGCCCTCTGACCTGCACAATTTGCATCACATATTTATATATTATATTCTTATATATTTATAGAGTTCTGTTCTTCCAAGAATCTAAAATTTTCTGAAGCACATGGGATACGTTATATTTGCATGACAAGAAAGTTGTTAATCTCCCTCTCCCACAAGTAGAAACTTAGGTGTAAAGAGGTAAAAACCGCTCAATTACTTAACAACAGCTTTCTATGTAGAGAAAGAATTGTGATATCAGGACTTATCAGATACTGACATCTCTGCATACGACTCTTTTTCTTCCTCCTTTGTGAAAAACATCCTGAGCTGGGAACCTAAATACTTTCAGCGTCCCTGGAGGGAAGCCCAGTGCCATCAGCTCCGCTCCCCGGAGAGGAAGGAGTGGTGAAATTCTTTATTACACCATTTATTTCACAGAAATCAGAAGTAATTACCCGGAGGGACATGGCAATCTCATTAGTCACTTGACTTTCTCTTTATTTGCCCACTCAACAATTTCCTTGTTTTATTTTCTCATTTATAATAATTGGTGAGGAGTGTAATATGGCCCTTCCATCCATCCTGGCCCTCATCAGCATCCACTAATGCCTCTTTCGAGACCGTTCAAAGAGAACAAGGTTTCAGATCCCGTGAATGCTCCCATAAGATGTGCTGGTAGCTCCTTTCCATGCTGGGTAGCACCTTTTTCATCCCACCGTGACACCAGCTGAATGAGTTATTACTCCTTTGAGGGAGGCCCTTCAGGAGTCCCGAAGCACTAACAAAAAGCAGACGTGTTGGCAACCTTTTACTGGAAAGCTTGTGATCCATTGCTCCATGAACTCTGCCGATGGCTGAAGAAGAGTGTCCCCCTGCCCCAGGCAGCCATAAAATAAATTACTGACAAGCGCTAATAATGGCTCTGGAGTTCCTTAACGCTGGGTTGCAAATACACGTATGGGTAGAGGAGATAATCTGAGACCATCGATGGTCACAGTTCACGGTTTTAATAGTTCATAATGCTTGAGGTAAAGAATAATCACCTGTCCCGCAGGACATTTTGCTAATAAATGGCCAAACCTTTCCTGCCTGCCGCAGACCCTGAATGTAGCTGTCCCCCAGATTTACATCGCAGCCTAAAGGCTGAGTCCTCAGCCTCCCTGCTCGTCTCGGCAGCCAAACACAGCCAAGGCTCTTGCAGCCTCTGCCCTGGGATTTTCAATGCTTTGTTCAAATGCATCAGGAATACGTTTTGCCGTGATATGACAGACTAGTCTTCGCATCCGAGAACTCAGCAGTTTCCCCCAGCAGAAACTTTTTCTCTCTTTACTTGTTGTTGCCACTGTTTGAAATTCTGAATTTGCCTTACTCCAAACTGGAACATAAGAAACTGGGAATGCACTGCCATTCCATGTCTCAGCCCGTTTGGTGTGCTTCTTCCTTCTGAAATAGCATATTGGTGAAAACTGCAGATTTATTTTTCCACTTTTTTTTCCATTTACTTTTCAAGTCAATGCCCTCCAACAGCTAGCTAAAGCATACCAAAATTATTTCTTTCCCTCCAAAAAGCTTTCCAGCTGCGCTAACTGAGATTCTGCTCTACCGAGCTTCCAGAACAAACCCTTGGTGATAAGCCTTGTGCACCGATGTCTTTCACTGTTGGTTTTCCAGTTCCTTACTCACAGCTCTGCTGGGAAGTGTAAGAAATCAGGCACTTGAAGTGATGGCCATTTAGCATCAGCTGAGGAAATCACTGTATCATGAAAAGTGGAAGAAAGATGTTATGAAGAATGAACAGACAGTTTTGCTTAGTTGGCTTTTCAACCCAGGACTGGACAAATTAGAAATAAGAAGCGTGGAGCAAAGCGGTGAGAGCCCCGATGCCTTCCAAGCTCAGCCACTGCACCACCTGCAAATTGCTTTGTCAGGGATTTGGGGGTTTAGACTTAAATGCTCCATTTTCTTTTAATTAGCCAGCCAAATTTTTATAAGCTGTATTTACACGAGCTGTTTTCTTCATTCAGGTGTGGTGGAAGAACATTTTCCAGCTGTGGAATCTGGAAACAGCACCAGAGATGGGGTCTGGCAGAGACGCCTTTCAGGGACATAGAAACGGAATGCTGGAGCTTCCCGCTGGAGATGGATTACATTCTCAAAGCAGTTTTGTGAGACGTCCTTCGATTCATGAAATGATTTGAAGACGGAAGATAGGGAAGGAAGCCGGCAGGCAGGGCGGCCACCCTCTTGCTCAGACGTCCTCCAGGACGGGCGCCGGGGATGCGTTCCTGCACAAACACGGACCAGCCGCTGCAGAGCTGAACCATCGTCAGAAAACTCTGCCTGGTCACTTTTCGGAGCGATTTAAGTCTACAGAGGTCAACAGGCGCGTGCTGCGGCTGAATGTCGTTGTTATTATTTCAGTATCTAATGCCCTCACCAAATTCCTAAGATTCAGGGCTTAAATCTTGTTTTTGTGTTTTTAAACCAAATATAATCAAGTGTTCTACTAAGAGGACTGAACAATCACATCAAGTAATCCGAGCTGACTTCCATGTTGAAAGAACTGATAATTAGTGAAATGGAGCTTAAAGCTCCGTGCACATGTTCTTGGTGTAGGTTCCTGAAAGTGAGGAAGCTGGGTGATAGGAGTTGGATAAAAGACCAACGAACAATGAAAAATTAGCCTTAATCTGACTGAAACAAAGCATTTTACAACATAATTCCCTTCATATTGTTGTTGGGGGTTTTTTGGTTTTGTTTTTGTGTTTTAATTATCATTATTATTATTATTATTATCATCATCTGTGGCTCAAAAATCAGGTGGAAAAGGATTGTTGACTGCTGAGGCGGTTGTTCCCAGGGAGATATAAAACACTGATTTACCTCACAGGAATACTTTCAAGAAGGAAGGCAACTCTGAAAAATATGAGTTAAAGCCAAGAGGATGTATATAAAAACAGTATCTGGAAAAGTTAGTATTTTATTACTGTTATTGATAGGCTGCTATCACGTCTGAAATGCATACAAATTTTCTAAGACACAAAAAGATCACACTTGAAAGGACACCCTGCTAAGAGCAGTAATACTGCCTTTTTTCGGGTCTTTTCATTAGTTTTTTCCTTTTGCTATGTTCCACAGGAAATTACCCGTTGCTTCCCCATGCGCTTCCACCCTTCCCATCAGATTCATTTGCTCCTTTGCTTCAGAGACCAGCTCTGCCCAGATTTCGGATCACTGTACTTTATCACTCTAAAGAGGAGAAAGGCCTTTCTGGACAGCAACTGAGGGAGTATTTTGCAGAGGTAGTAACAGGAAAATAAATGTGTCTGGTTGTAGGGAAGGGAAAAGCGGAGGAGTCAGCACTCCTGGGCTTGATTGAAACCACCACCTCTGTGTGCATCACTGAGCACTTTATCTGCCTTGTTTAGTTTTCCCATCTGTAAAATGGGAATACTGGCCTCATAGGATTGTCCTGAATCTTCATTAATGAACACTTATATGACCTAAGGATCTTTTAATCTCAGGTCACATTTAATTACTAAACATAACTAAAATATAGGAGAAATAAAAGTCAGATATTAGTAGGACAAGGGACTGAAAGGGACTCTAAATCCCTTAAATCACCCCATGCTCTCAGCGGGAGTACACAGATCTGAACCGTTCCACACAGGGGCTTTCCAACCCCCCCTCGGAGCAAGGATGCAGACCCACAGTCCCCTTGGGCAAGCTGTTCTGCTGTAAATACAGCAGAAAACATTTATTAATAACTAAAGACTTCTCCTTCGCTGTAATTTAAGCCTATCCGGTTTCGCTCTGCCCTGAGTGGACATGGATAACGGCTTACTGCTTTGTTCTTTGCAATATGCTTTTACATAATTAAAGGCTTCTCATGTCTCTCCCCGGGACCCTCGTCTCCAGCCTGAACCATGCTGGCACTTGCTTTTTCTCCTGATTAGCACGTACAAGCATTTTCTTGGGAACTGTCTGGAATAATCCTACTCTTCGGCATCACTGCCTGGGTTATTAAGGAAAGTGTGAAAAGAAGAATGATTCTCATAGTATTCCACAAATTCTTGCAGGGTTAAGCCCTCCCCAAGGTAAACGGTCTTATGAGTTGCAGAGTAAATACTATGAGGATTAGTATTAAAATGCTTCTCAACTTTGAAAACCAACATTAGTCTAAATCAGTCATAACCAAGTTTGGCTTGGCTAAGTCTCTGGCTTTAAACAAATACTTTCTCATAGGAAATGATTTCTAGGAATGAGTTTTTGTCCAAATGTTCCTTGCTTATGAGAGGAATTAGTTTAAACTTTGAATAAACAGACTTGGTCCTTCTTAAGTATAAGATCATATTGTGGTACTGTTACATACCTGAGAGACTGGATCTTATGAAACAGGGATTCGGGGAGGTCTGGATAAATTATTTAAGTGAAGGAGGCGGATAAAGGAGGAGTTTTCTTCCTCTGCATTCATCGTTTAAGTTAGTCTTACTTTTTTTCATTAGATAGAAACCCCGTATGGGTAAATACATAGATTATTAAAACGGTCAAGCTTCCAAAAGAGAACCACAATAACTTTTAAACTATTCTGTTCAAAACACCAATTCTCCTCCATCTTCATGAAACACCTAGAAGTTGACAGTCCCAAAATCTGAACAAGTTCTACTAAGGTATATAAAGAAATATTAATAATAACTGGCTTCTATACATAGACCATTCAGAGGAAGCGCAGCCATCAGCAAAGCTTTCTGGAGACCTGATTTTCTTCTCTGTGGTAAATTAGTTGGGTCTCTTTTAAAGCCATGTCCTTGTTCTGAAAAATGTCTGTGTGCGTATGGGGGAGAGCTAAGAACAGGAATAATTGGACTTGCCTGTTTCATGACCCTAAATTCCTGACATTCATGAACTTACTTGGTTTCTCTTTGGTTTTTCAAATGCATGGGACTTAAATTGCTAGCAACCTAAGAACATGAAATACTGAACAATAAGCAAGCAGCAACAAGAACACTTGACTTTTAGAGCAGAGATTAATATATGTTCTCCTTAGCTGGAAATTGCCCTTCTGACAAATTTGCTATGGCTATTTTTTCACTGCTATATTGTCTTTTTCTGAGGATGTAAGAGTCTTTCCTCATTATTCTAAGAATTCTTATAATACATTGATCTGGAGCCACTAGGAATAAAACCTTAGTTGAATGAATGTCTGTTCCACTAGGACAGCAGCAAAGAGAAGGTTTTGTCATGTAACAAATTGGAGAATAAAGATCATTTTTTAAATTCTAATTTAGCACATCTTGCTAGAAGGGTGCTCAGTGTTATCTTCTTTCTATAGAGTCTTCATTTTCTTTCAAAATATTTAGCTTTAGAATATGAAAGAAATGAAAAATTGAACATATACAAAAGACAATGACATTAAGTTAAACATAGGTACTATGCATTTATTTGCATAATTATTATATTGTGCAGTAAAATGTCTAATCAGCTGAACTTCTCCAAGTAAAAGAGCAAAACCACGTCTACAAACATCATAAAGGAAGAAGGCACTGAACCAGTTCCACCAGAGAGGTTGTTTTTTCTAATTAGTTGAAATTTAGCATTTCTTCAAGTTTCCCAAGCACGCTTTGAAATCCTTTCCTTCTTTTCCTTTGGAGGAATTTGAGGCACTGTGCCAGGGGACCTGGTACCTACTTCGCAGCAGGCATGAGAGAGTATCAATACATAAAATGATTCTTCTCATTCCTTCCAACATGAAATAAATGGTGTGTTTTTCTGGATCACCGTCACTCGCAGGCCACAGCTTTCTTCCATCTTCTGCATGTTTTGGTTTTTCCACTGTAACCTCCTGCCCAGGACCTTCCTTGTTACCATCTCAGCAAGACCTTCATGTACATGAGCAGTGAACACACACAACTACAGAAACCTCTACCTTTCAAACCCTTCTCAAGACTAAAATTTCTTACTCTTTTTCAGAAGATGTACCTGAAATAGAAAAGCATGAAGGAAATAACAGTAAAAGAAAAGAGAATTTTTAAACAGACATCTCCTGACCACCCAGAAGGATTGCTCCAGCAGGTCGCCTGGGCTACAGCCACTTGACCCCAATTCAAGAATTACGCTGGCTGTCCACCGGACTGAGAGAAAAAACCTCTGAACTTCACATTATTGCACCACAAAGAAATTTCTTGCAGATTGCAGACCCAGCAGTCGGCTGAACCCATGTGTGCCGACCCGAAAGCCCGAGACACAAATGTTCCACTTCTGCTCTGAGATGTAAACGATAGACGAAGCTTTTCTGGTCTGATAAAAGCACACATTTTCAAAAATTTGATAGCGTTGCTTCAAGCCTGTTCATAACGTACATTTTCTAGATTTTCAGTTAAGCTATTTAATTATCTTTGCTAGTCCGCCGGTAGAAACTTGCAATTTTCCTCAAAACAAGTTGTATAAGGGACCTGATTATATCATTTAACAATGATGCTTGAATTGACGCTGTCATTAAAGCAGGTGTGAAAGTCTGCACTGTAATATTGCCCTAACGCCAATGATTTGCAGTCCTGTAATATTCAGTCTCATAAGATGCTTCCTCATGTTGTCCCATAAGTGAAAATAAGATTGATTTCCCTCCTCCCCGGGAACTGTGAAGATTATGATTCCTGTTATACTTTAGAAAATGTTGCTAATAGCATCGCAGTTTGCTGTAAGAAGATGACTCATCTGAAGCTGCTGCCTGAACACAGGCAGAAGACAAACGTCTCATACCCACATGAGCAGAAAGGGTTCGTCTCCTTCTGCTCTATTGGGGTGAAACTGGCCACGTTTGTAGGTACCAAAGTGGGAATGTGCAAACCCAGAGGAAACCAAGGGGCAGGTGTTGCCTCTGCCCAAACGATCTGTAGAACACTTGTGTCTCTGCACATCGAAGACTGCAGACACCAGCAACTGCATTTCTGATGAGGCTGGGAGTCTCTCCTAACCTCACCTGCCTCCAGCAAGACTAATACCTGCTGTTCTGGAGATGGAGATACAGGTACAGCTACAGCTACAGGTACAGGTACAGGTACAGGTGCTGATGGAGAATTATTTAAGAAGAAAACCTTAAAAATCTTTACAATCCTTTTACCCAGAAATGGGTTTCTCACTCGAAACACAGGTTTTTCAATTTCTTTTGAAAGTCTTGGACTTTATTTCTTTTTATTACTTTATTACTAATGTCTCGGTGACTGAACATTTTTATTGTCCATGTAAACGTCCATCCCATTACTGAAAGATGCTGAAGTCTGCCCTGTGATATGCGGGCTTAAATGAACAGATACTTTCAGCTTCACGCAGGTCTGCCTGAGCTCCCAGTGCTACTTTTCACCATTCACTTTTCATTTTACAAAAAGGACTATTGCTTATTAAGCAATACCTTCCTTCTGGTTTTTTTTTTTCATTTCATTTACTTTCAGGGAAAAAGGCCAAAAAAAGAAGCTAGATTGGTCCAGACCTATTAAAAACTGCCGAAACAGTAATAGTGCATATGTGTATCAGTGTCAAATCTACCCCCAGCGGAGGGGGCCCCGGGTGCCCCGAGGCGCCGGCAGCATCCAGGTACAGGCCAGGTCCAAAGCCTCCCCCTGAACCCAGCTGGTTTGCAGCCACCGGGGCTCCCATTTAGACGCCGCCAGAGTTGAAAGACCATCTGCATCGCACGATGCTGGAAATGAAAACTGGAGTTAGTTAATGCGACAGCAAATCTGTAACAGTTTTTACAATGGACGATCAAGTGCCGGATTATCCCGGGATCAGCTTAACTGAGGCTGCCCAGCCGCTGTGCTGACCAGGGAGGTGAGCTGATTTAGGATCAGACCCCAGATTTCATTTTCAGTGCCAGTGTTACAACTAGGGAACAGTTCTGGCCAGCTGTGCTAGCGCTGAGAAACATCCTACTCCCCGCAAAATAAAGGGGCTACACGGTCAGTAAGCTACCGCTCTGCTCGGCGTGAATTAAATACAGGAAAGTCTGGCTCAACACAAAAAACCACCTTTTTACTGTGAGGACGGTCGGAGCCCGGGGCGGGCTGTGGGGAGATGCTCAACCCCCCTGGACAGGTCCCTGACGCGGCTGTGGGGACCTGCTGGGGGGGGGGACAGAGACCCCCCAGCTCCTGCCAGCCCGGCCCCCCGGGGACTGTGACTGAGCGGCGACGTTCGTCTTACGTGGCCAGGGTCCCGTTTGAAGGTAAAGGTGTGTAACGCTGGAAGTTCGGTATTTTGGAAGAAAAGAAACAAAATCACAGAGGGCTTGAGATGGAGGAAACATCCACATTTTAATTAACCAAAAAAATAGGGCAGTCACACTCCCACTGACACTCTTTTTTCAGATCTTTTAACAGCCAGAGTTAGTCAGCTATTTTTATCATCAGGATGCACAAGCAACACTGGAGGTGCAAAGTGGATGGGCAAGGATGTATAATTTATACAAACAAGGAAAAAAAAAAGTGAGTGCTCAAACCAAGGAGAAAAATACGCTGAGTTCCTCTCACAATTACCTTTTTCACTTTCCTCCCCATGTGAGAGAGGTCTCTGCATCTTCTGTAATAAATAGAAGATGGGGGAAGAGAAAGATGGAGCTGTCATTTCAGTTGCACTGCTGAGCTGGGGATTGCAGGGGGAGAAGGCGGCTCTGCACCGAGAGAGATAAAGTCAAAATGAAGTACAGCCTGGCATCTAGATGAGACATTTTCTTTGTTTAGCCTGGAAAAAAGATCAGGCAGGAAGGATAAACTGGAAGTCTTGTGATTTTTTTTTGTTAAGTTGATGGAAGAGGTGACAAAAATATTTATGTGATGTTAAAAACAGGAACCCTGGCAAGCTGGTCTTGACTGACAGCAGATTTTGAGATATCTCAAAATGATGAAATATGAGAACATTACGGCTTCACAATGGTGCTATATTACATGTTTGCTTGCTACCTGCCGTATTTCGGTCATAGCTGCTTGTCCAGCTCCTCGGCAGTTTGGGTCCTCTCTGGAGCCCCGGGCTAACGGCGCATTGTTTCGTGCTTCCCACACAAGGAAATGCTGTTTCAGCTCCTCAGACGCTTCCGAAGCTGCGTAAGACAGACTCCCACCCGCCAGCCATTGCCTCCCACCACCGCGCCAAGGTGTGCAGCACGGGCCGAGGAACGGCGGGGAAAGGCTGAGGGGCCGCAGAGGGGCTTTGGCCCGGATGTCCGGACGGAGCCAAGGGGATGTGCCAGGTCCTGCCCTTGGGCCACAACAACCCCAGGCACCGCTCCAGGCTTGGGGAAGAGCGGCTGGAAAGTGCCCAGAGGAGAAGGACCTGGGGGGCCTGGNTCCTCAGAGCCCAGGAGCAAACACTCAGACACGTCTCTGGATGTTTTTATCAGTCGGTCGGGCTTGGCAGAGCTTGGCTGCACCCAAGACACTCCCCGCCTGAGCTGCCCTTCCCATTTTTCGGTAGTGTCCAAGGACAGGAGGGGTGACAAACAGAGGCATCTTGCAGCTGATACTCTGGCGTGCCCTGCTTTTAGTTGCGCTGGTGATGCACAAGGAAGCAACGGAGACGTGCGTTCATGGGAAGCATCTGCCAACTGGTGAGAGACTTCTGGATTCAAGGAGCTGTCAGCAGGAGATGGGTGACTTTTCCCTGGCACGGTGTGAGCCACAGCAGTGCCTCGCGGAAGACGGACTTGAACGGTATGAATGACCACGAACCTGGTTCTGATCATGAACCTGCACCACCTGTGCAGCAACGTCAATCCCCTTATTTCAGCTAAGAACTACATCTATGTCTGATTCCCTTCGCTGGCCCTGGGAGGTGACGCACCCCCCGCCTGCGCCCGTCCCCCACGGGTGCCCTGATCAACCAGGGGTGAACTCGCCCGGGGCACCCCGTGGGTGCCACCCAGCATCGCTGTGGACTGTTGCTTGTTTGGGTCAGATGAAGACTCTTTCAAACTTTATTTGTTCATCTGTTTTCTCTAAGTTCAAGTTGTACCACAATTTAAATAATAGTTGAGATTAGGAACTCAAAGATATTTCCTACAGATATAGTACTATCATCGCTGTTTATTTTTGATATATTCTGCCTCATAACTGGTGCACTTGCAAAGCTATTCCTCTTCAGGTTTGCTGAAGCCTTCTCTGTGGATCACAGAAAAACTCCACAATCCCTCAGAAACTACAATTACTAATTTTATGGTTTACCTATGACTCGTTTCCAGAGTCTCATACCTAACACCAATATACTAAGCATGAAAGACTCGTAGCTGAAATTGATTTTTTAAGTTATAAATCACACAAAATATGGTTTTTAATTGGATGTGCAAGAGAACATTTGCAACAACAACTGAAATAAATAGTGTTTAAAAATAACTTTCCTATGCAGAGTAATTCTTTTGAAGCAAATAATCTGAATGTAATAACATTAACTTAGCATTTATATAATTATTTCTTTATTCGTATCACTTTCTAAGGTGGAAGGTATAATTTTACTTTGGATCTCAAAAAATACAGGCAGAGAGAGGCTGCATGGCTTGCTCTGTATCACACAAAGTTAATAGCAGCCTAGAACTGAGCAGAGCTGTGTTTTTCCTGCCTGCAAGACTTGTCCTTGCCCCACCATTAGGCTTTGGCTGTTGAAAGCGCAGCCCTACCTGAGTCAATAGAAAGTATCACCAAATAAATGAAGCCTGCCTCTGTTCCTGATGAGGACACAAGCCCCAGACTTTGGATACTGCTTTGCAGAAGGTCACAGCAAAGGCTAAAACCAATAACGTGGGAAGTAAAAAAGCCGATGACGCTGAGTGAATGCGAAAAGAAAGCACGCTGTCATTAACAAGGCAGGAAAAAAGGTCAATCGACGTGAAAGTCCCCCAGAGAGGCGGGGGTGCTGCCATTCGCTGTGGAAACAGCTCTGAAGACATCTGTCCCCTGGTTTTCCCAGAATCCAGGCTGGAGAACCCGCCGGTGCCTGGCGCTGGTGCGGGTGGGGGGTGCTCCCGGGGGGAGCGCGGCAGCTCGGGGCCGTGGGCTGCTCGGAAACACCGGTGGCACAACGCCGTGCCGGGGCACGCGCGGCAGGAAGGCACCGGCTTTGGAAAGTGAGCTGTAAAAGAATAACAACGTCTTTTCACAACTAAAACAATTAACAACTGCTAATTAGCCATTAAAACTATCAGTCTTAAAGATCTGTAAGGTTAAGTGCAATCAATATTTATTTGATTACGCTGAGCAGGGTCAGGAGTCTCAGTGCACCAGCGTATTTGAGGAATTATCTTAGAGAGAAAAAATGGTAAATACTACTCACTTTGAAACTACGTTCTACAATGCTGGCTGCATGATGGGGAAGAGCACTGGAAAGGTGCAGGGAAGATGAGTAAAATGATAACTGCAGCCAAATGTGGGCTTTAGAAAGAAAAAGAGAAAAAGATATAAAAAAGAAAAGAGAGAGAGAAAGCAAGGAAGCAAGCAAGAAAAGGAAATTAAAGTAAAAAAAGAAAGAAAAAGAACGAAAGGGGCTCAGAAAAGAATTTCAGCTCTCAGGCTTATGCCCACCACCTTCCAACAGTCCTGAGCCCTCATCCTCCACCCGTCAACCTCGGGCGCAGCTTTTCATTTCAGCCACTCCTCAGTTCTCTGCTCACTTATTCCTCATTTCTATTACATATGCCAGGAAAAAAGTTTTGCCAATATATAAACTTTTTTCTTAACTTTCTTGGTTTTAGCTAATCCCCTTTAATTTTGAACATTTCTTTACCACCTTATGGGCGACTTTTTTCCCTCAAAACCAAGAGGACAAACACCCTCCATCTCGCAGAGCGTCCTTGCGGCACAGCCCACCGCGGCTCCCGCCCTCCCTCTCGGGGATTCAACTCGAGGGGGCAACCCACACCTTCCCTTTCACCCCCCAGCCGCAGCCTCCGCTGACCTGTACCCCCGCCATGCTGCTAATGGCTACAGACCTATAACATCCATGGATTAGACTGTGCTCCGCCTTGGTCTAACAACAGGCAGATGGACACCTTTGGAAGTAAAGATGTGACCTACTGCCACCGCCTTCTACCACGGTATAAAGCTACGGTGCTGCTCAGCATCCTTAACGGGCTCGACAACAGCTCCAAGGCTTTGGTTTGTGTTCCCCTCTCCAGGGATACAAACACATCCAGGACAGGTTTTCCCTGGACGGCCCCAAGGGCTGTGCGTAAGGCTGCAGGACATCGCCGGCAGGGACGTTCCCGAGCTGGCTGCGCTCCGCTCTCGCACCCACGTCTTCATCTCTGGCACAACAACCCTCCGGAGCTGCCGTGTCCACCCGTGTCACAGCCAGCCCCTCTTTCACACTCATTACTTTGTTAATGACTTGCTGGAAGGAGAGACATCCACTGGAGACACTGATCTTACCGAAATGAGGGTTGTTTTTATTTATCCTTTGTCCTGGTTTCGGTNTTTCTGCAATTTCCGTCTCCTACACTTCTGCAGGCACCGTTGCTGTTCTCCCTGCGGGCGGGCAGCAGCATTTCTGAGGGCATAGTCGCTCAATGCGAGGCAGTCGCCGTGCAACAAGGATTCTCTGTATTTAAAGCAGCCAACCCGAAATGTGAGAGATCCACGACCTGGGCAGGTCCCCAGTCCTGCTCTCCCCGCGGAAGGCAAGTCCAGCATCCCGAGGATGTTCAGGTGAAAAAGGCAGAGGTTTGACTTGCCGCTCCTCTTCCACCCCACGCTGGGACGGGGGGACCCGGTGGCTGCAGAGCCCAGGGGCAGCCCCGGCACCACCGGCCGCTGTTGGGGTTCGCCCTGGGGAGAAGGGCGAGTGCCCGGCAGCCATCGCTCTCCGGCGTGGACCTGTCACCCCTGTGCTCGCTGCTGAAGGCCGCCTGGCGCCGGCGGGATAGTCAGCTGCTGCAGAAACCAAAGTTAAGACGCACTGGCTTGTGTACTTCAACCCATGACAAATAATCCGTTTCTGAGGCTAATGATGCAAAGCTCCTCAGAGAAGGAAAATTCACATTTCTTCCAAATCTGAACTCTGTTATACAATGCCATCAGAAAAGGTATAATTAAAGCACTTACATGCTTTCACCCCAGTTGCAGCAGAGGTTTCAAATGTCAATTAAAACTCTGCCTGGAGCCTGCAGATCAGCCAAGCTGCCCCAGGGTAATTCGGAGGCTGGAAGCGATGGTTAAGTAAAGGACTTGATTTCCTGTGCTCCCGTTCATCTCCCACAGTGCTTCAGAGGGGGCACCGGCAGCTCTAAAATGCCCGTGAGGCAACGTCCTGCCGTCAGCTGAGAAAATCCAGCGTCTAAAATGTCGCTTTGCCCAGACCCCGAGTCCTGCTGCTCTCCATCAAGAAAAGCTCATGTTTGCTGCAGCTCCCCAGTAAGGTCCCGCATGCTCTGGAGCAGCAAAACCGAACCAGTGACACGGTTTTACTGAAAGGATCCCAAGTCAGACCTTGCTACTGGTGGCTATGCTGCTTGCAGCACCTAACGAGCTCGGGTACCGCTCCTCCTGCTGCACCCACCGCATGGCAGGCTCGCGTCCGTGCCCGAGGACGTCTTGATGAATGACGGCAACCACAGACACCGCTACCTGCAGCCCTGAGAACGAGCAAACTCAGGTCAGCAGCAGGCTGCTTAAGACGTTTCTCCTGGTTTTTGAAGCGTTGGTGCACAGGGCAGCATCCACGGGGATGCTGCAACACCCCCAGGCAGAAGGGACGGGAGCCGAAGCAGTGCCGTTCCCACCGCTCCCGCCAGCCGCTGCCCACAAACCGTGTCCTCAAACCATCATGCCAAAGAGATCGACCAGTGGACTGGTCCACCCTCGCGATGCTTTGTCCACTGATTTGGTCCATATCCAAAATAGGCACGTTTGGGTCATTGACTTTCTGCCCAACACTACGCGTGTTCACTGGCGGGATGTTAGCATGGCTCCCTAATCATAGCAGGTAACGAGAGTGCGCATTTTTATCCAAAAATACTGCATTTGTACTTTCCCTAGTTTTCCATGACACTACATCTTAATTTTACACTGCAGGATGAGTTACACTTTTTTCTCCTTCTAGAAGAGTTTAGAGTGGAGGCCTCTACACAACACTTTGCATCACTAAAATGAAGACTGTCTCAGAATCCAAAGGCATTTTAAGTCCTTAAATTGTGATCGCTACCATTAAAAAAAAAAAAAAACCAAAAAAACAAAACACCACACATGTAAGAGAAAAATCTACCTGGACAAAGTTTATACATCGTATACAGAGATGCTTGTGAGTGTTCAGTATCTCTGAGAATACAGAGAGGTGATATTTTCTTCTACATCAAAACAAACAAAAGAAGCCTTGAAAGGACCTGATCCACAACTCTTTGAAGTCAAAAGAAAACTCTCGCTGACTTCAGTGAAGCTGGATCAAGCTCAAAGTGTGCATATTTCTGTTTTCGTGAGTCGTGTAAACTCCATCTGTTCTCCAGTCCCTGTGGGGAAATGCCATCTTTCTGTTTTCGTTATTCAGTTTGCTCTCTCTGTTGTGGTTTGCACTCCACTCCACCAGATTTACAAAACACAGTATTCTATTGTGCAGTGCTCAGCTCTCTCACGGAGGCCTCGGTTCCTATGGCATGACTGACACCAAGCACTTCTGTAATTAAAAAGAAAACTTTATTGCATCATAACCACCTCTTCTCTGTTTACTCCGAAGAAGAGGATCCTGCTCATGGGAGACAGCACAATACAGAGCTCTTGAAACTTGTACTTCACGTGTGTGCTACCTCCCCGATTTACGCAGGAGATGAAATGTGCCCAAGATGCTCTTCTCTTCCACCCTGACCGCAGGCTGAGCTCAGGGACATGTTGGGCACATCCCGATGGAAGCAGTTCCATGCAGGACCTTCGGTGTCCAACTGGTGCCCGTGCCCCTAGCTGTGCCCATGCCCGTGCCCTCCCACCCCTAACCCACACCGATGGAGGGCCTGGACTGCCTGAAAGGCCCCAGAGAGAGGTTGCAATGGGGCACTTCCAACTACCCAGCAGATACTTTGCCCACGTTGACCAATTTTGACCAGCCAAGGGTAAATTTCCTTCAGAAACACAGAGGCAGATTTCATCATGAATTTTTGCTCATCTTAAGACAGCAGTACCACGGTAGGCTCGTTGGTTAATCACCTCAAGCCTAATTACATTGACTATGATGGAAGGTTATAAAGCTGACCAGAGCTAGCTGAAAAGTGGTTTCTGTCTTCTGAAGGTGACTGGCAAGGCCAAAGTCCTTAAGGGACACCACAGATGATCTAAGACAAAGCTGTAGGTCCCTACGGCCACTGCAACCATTCCACAGAAGTTAGCAAAGAGGCTTTCAGATGATGGCTTCAGCATCGTTGACTTCAGAGCTCACAGTGGCTAAATACTTTCTGTCATCACTTATAACCGTGAGTTTTGTATCGGACACACACAAGCGGAGAGGCTGAGGTCAACCAATAGCGTAAAGAAATGAGACACGGCTCCACAGACCTGCCTGCATCATTTGTGGCAACAAAACTCCTCTGAAAGAGATGTTTTCTGTTTTGTGGTCTTCCACGTTCCTGTGAAAAGAATGAAGTTTACTGAAGACTTCAGAGGTCCAGCTGACTGGCAATAGTGATTAATTGTCAAATTAATGAAGCCACTAGCCGTATATTATCTATGCCCACAAGTAAGAGATGAGAGTAATACCCAGCTCTTCCATGGCACTTTTCATTGGTGAATTCATTTCACTTTTCACGTGGTGAAGTGTTTCCACACCAGGGACTGGCAGCACTGCAAAGGGGAATGACATTTGGACATTAGGAGAAATTTCTTCCCTGCAAGAGTGGTGAGGCCTTGGCAGGCTGCCCAGGGCAGTGGTGGAGTCCCCATCCCTGGAGGGATTTAAAAGACGTGGAGATGAGGCGCTTGGGGACATGGTTTAGTGGGCATGGGGGGGTTGGGTTGACGGTTGGACTCAATGATCTTAGAGGTCTTTTCCAACCTTAGTGATTCTATGATTCTATGATTCTACTTCTGATGGACTCACTCACATCTGGGACAACTTATTTCCTTGAGTCCCCATCCCTGGAGGGATTTAAAAGACGTGGAGATGAGGCGCTTGGGGACATGGTTTAGTGGGCATGGGGGGGTTGGGTTGACGGTTGGACTCGATGACCTTAGAGGTCTTTTCCACCCTTAGTGATTCTGTGATTCTATGATTCTATGATTCTCCAGGGATGGGGACTCCACCACTGCCCTGGGCAGCCTGTGCCAAGGCCTGACCACTCTTTCAGGAAAGAATTTTTTCCTAATGTCCAAAGTACATTCATGTACATCTGTGTTTACATCATGTTTACATCATCCCATCCAACAGTACTTCTGTGCACAGTTTATACATTGCCATGTAAGAGAACATAATATTAAGGTCAGTCACTGGCAAGAATGGCACTAGTACTTGGGAATTCACTAAACAAACCTACTATATCCTGTGGAGGGGTGTTGCAAATTGCTCAAACCACCATATTTTAGCTCTTTATTCATTTTAGATTACTAAAGTATGCTGAAATAGTGCTTTTATAGTATAATGCCTGTTGTAAAGACACATTAGTATACTTAGGCTCTAACGGATACAACAAAATATATTTTTTCTTCTCAAAATACCGAAAGTTGTATCATGAAATGAAAGACTAAATTTTCAAGTGAATGAAAGAATGCACATTAGTGTAAAATAATATAGTAAATAAGACGTCAGCAGTCTCCTTCTATTAGGCTTTTTGAGACATGCTGTCAACTGGTGATCAAATGCAAGTGCCTGCTCTCGATGCTCATTAGAATTACTGGCCAGGGCCACCCCAGCAGCATCTCATTCATCACCAGGTCTCCCCGCATCCATGCCCAGGGAAAACAAGGTTGGGTTTCCTCTGCTACCGTTGGTAAAGTACAGTGACCAGACACAACAGCCATGAATTAGCCCAGAGCAGACAGGCATGGAAAGCCTCCAAAGTCTGAAGAACAGTGAAAAAGAAATAATATTGGCGGAACTGCACTTACGTGTGTGAAAGCTCTAGACTAAAACCACAACAAAACCCTTGGAAGCAATTGTCTGCATCAGTTGGTGCTGGCAAAGTTTGATGACAACTATGATGAATTGATGCTGTAATTATGAATATATGAAGTTTTATGAGGAGACGATGGATGTGTCACTATTTATACACAGCTGAAAAAGCACTACCGTATTCCTTCAAATTGTCTGCAGCTTCAGAAATGAGTCATTAATGCAGCTCTGCCTTTTGATAATGTTCTGCCCAATGCAAATGCTTTTGCACCTGAAGACCATCTAGAATTCCAAACTGAAATTAGGTTTAAAGAGCCAAACATTATTGAAAAGTATTTAGATCTTTTCCCTTGTTTGGTAGAAGCCATTCTCCAAGAAAAAAACATTTTTATTTTGCAAAACTTTTAAATAGCATTCTGCAAGACCTACGTATGCCAAGGCTGCTGAACAAAAATACAAATGTGAACGGATTTGGGTTTGACCTACTAACCATGTACACAACTGAGCAAGAAATTGCAATGTCTCCTGATATGGGAGCCGGAAACACAGTTCACATACAAATAAATTCTGCATACTGTCAGGCAATACTAACGCAGGTGTTTAACCAGCCCTGGAATTAGGAAAGCATATAAACGTGAGCACCACACGGACCAGCGATGATCTGATATTCCTCCCACACCCCAAATTCCATGGAATCTCTGACAACTACCTGAAAGGATGTTGTAGCGAGGCGGGGGTTGGTCTCTTCTGCCAAGTAACAGCGAGGGGACGAGAGGAAACGGCCTCAAGTTGTGCGAGGGGAGGTTTAGGTTGGACATGAGGAGAAATTTCTTTCCTGCAAGAGTGGTCAGGCCTTGGCACAGGCTGCCCAGGGCAGTGGTGGAGTCCCCATCCCTGGAGGGATTTACAAGACGTGTAGATGAGGCGCTTGGGGACGTGGTTTAGTGGGCATGGGGGGGTTGGGTTGACGGTTGGACTCGATGACCTTAGAGGTCTTTTCCAACCTCAGTGATTCTGTGATTCTATAAAACGTCAGGCCTGGCAGGAGCCCTCGAGCAGGTCCTGGCGCTGCATAACGCAGGGTGGTGTCACACCCTCCCGGCGGGCACCCAAACCCGGGCCCTGACGGGGGGGACGCGCGGGGACCCGGGAGGCAGGGCAGGAGCGATGGGGCAGGAGGCAATAACCATCAGTCCAAGGCACTGAAGGGGAAGGGTCCAGCGGCACTGCACCCCGATCCTGACAGAGCGCTGCTGCGGAGGTGGGTGGCTTTAACAGATGTAAAAAGGGACCCTAAAAACGAGTGAGTAAACAAAGGTTTTTTGCAAAGCGACGCGGCGTTTGGTCAAGTGTTTTCAACCAATTTTAATGCAGATGATCAATTTGTTTTGCTCTGTGGCTGCGTTTCCCTCTCCGTCACGTGCTGTTGACCCAGAGGAGTTAAAATGCTGCCAGGGCAGAGCCGGGGGCGGCTCCACGGCTTCGGGCATCTCGGGGTTTGCAAACGATGATGAGCAAAACACCATGTGGACACCTACCAAACCACAGCTGAACGTGCAAAGGCCTGCTCCAGCATCGAGCCGCCGCTGGAGCTGACTTCAATGCCGTCTGTGCAGTGTTTCAGGAATCAAGCACAGTATCATCATAAAACAGCATAAATTTCAATCATCATTAAAATTGTTAATAAGAACAAAGGCACCTTTGGCTTGAATCACTGAAGGAATAGACAGATGATACTTCTGCCTCCAAAACATCACCGTGGGCCATGTGTCCTTGATAGAAATATCTTGAAGAGCTTTGCATTTATACAATTACTGCCTAAATATCAAAACTAAACCCACTGACACTTAATACATGTAGGCCTGCAGGAGATTCATCAGGTTTACACTTCGGGCCAGACTACTCCGCGAATGCAAGGCTACCTGGTTTTCCTGTTAAAATATCAATATTATGGAAAGCCATTGTGGCACTGGGGCTTCAGTGAAACACGGCTGCATCCTACATGTGATGGAACCAGACCTTCCGGACAGGCGTCGGCCGTACCTGCGGCACCGACACACGTCAGACTCCTACATTTTTAAAGTAATATTAGTCTTAACATGGCTATAATATTTTTTTTACTTCCTATCTTATTCCTAAAAGAGAATTTAATGTACTATTTATGCATAGTTTTTTACAGAAAGAAAGCACAAATATCACATTTTCTTGCTTGAAAGTAACAAAAAATATCAATGTATATGTAGAAGACTCCAAACTAACAAAACATATTAGTAACCTCCAGAAATGTACTGAAAGCCAGAATATATGTATCCTTCACAACTTGTTTTAACCTCTTTATTACCTTACCATGGTGTTATCACTTAAACTTTGAGCACCTTATAGGGAACAGCTTAGGAACCAACATTTTATGGTGTTTTTCCTTCATGTTGCCCAATCCTCCAGTGTTTAAAATAAGAACCCAGCCTCTCCTCTCCAGTTAGAGGGATGAGCATCAGTTTAGAACCACAGTGCTTCTCAGTCCCCTCCTGGGAAAACAGACTGGCGTGTCACCCGGCACGACACCAAATGGGCTGCTTCTGCGTTGCTGGTTTTTCTTAATGT